>JAIUZE010031533.1:0-15989 GCA_022085475.1 Heliosperma pusillum | reverse complement strand
TCATTTTAGCTTCCAATATAATGCAATATATAATAATAGTCATTTGTCAAGGACCGACATTATAATACAACATTAATTATAAATATCC
The DNA here is from genome assembly GCA_022085475.1 of Heliosperma pusillum. Lineage (NCBI taxonomy): Eukaryota > Viridiplantae > Streptophyta > Magnoliopsida > Caryophyllales > Caryophyllaceae > Heliosperma > Heliosperma pusillum. The sequence goes on along the minus strand of JAIUZE010031533.1, from coordinate 15,901 downwards.
GTATATTTATAATTTGCCAATTAATTATAACGGTTTATGTTTAATTAGCTTACATTATATACAACAATTAAATATAACATTTTATATTCAATTTACGAATTACAGTTAATTCGTCTCAGCTAACTATATTTAATCATTATTAAATAATCGTCTCATCATCACATTGACTAACCTTTTAGTCAAAAACACTGACTAACCTTTTAGTCATATATTAGGGCATCAATATGATCATTTTCTCAAATAATCACATCTCTCAAACACATCCTATAGGTGTGACTTTTAGGCACCAGTTGATCACCGACATCTGTATGACAATAACGTCAAACTTATCTAGCAAGCCAACCGTTATTGATAAACGTTAATCAACTGATTATTATACAAAGTATACCCTGTGAACCTACAGAGATTTATTTATGTTATTGCACTAATTGTGGAGGACACTGGCTCCAACAATCTCCCACTTGTCCGTACAAGTGTATGTGCGATAACCGATTCTCATATCCATTATAAATTTCTCCCACTCAATGTAAACCAATTTGCAAAGTCCATATTCACAAAGGTCGTAGTTTACAAGTGATCAGTATCAAGAGTGGTTTCCCCGACTAGAGAGTAACTTAACTGATAAACGAATCTTCATTCGAGCATGGCCATGCATTTCAGTTACAGCTCCTCGAGTGGCCCTGAGAAATATCTTATCCTGATAAAGGTTGGATATTTTCTTCAACTCGAATCTTGCAGATACAAGCGCAGTATGAAATGACCCAGTGAAAATCTACTTAGCCTCCTGTTACGGTCGACCAGGAGAAAGAAACCAAAGTCACCCAAAAACTGCCTTTATCTCAAGAGACAGTCGATAGTCAAAAGAATCGACTCTAGGAACACTATGTATGTCCTATCCACGACCCGACACTTAATGTTCTGAAACATTTAGGACTCCATAACGTCGTCACGAAAATGTCCTGCGCTGTATCATTATAACCCGCATCTGTGATCGATCAGTCAACAGTTTGACTTATGGCTCGTTGAACCCACCATCAATCGACGTCACAAAATAATTGCCAGAGTTATCAGCTCATGTAGGCAATTACGGACCCAAAACAAATATAATGTAATTCAGTTCACTTGTGGTGTTCAATGTTGTCTGTACAACCCACATGAAAAACAAAATATAAAACATAACGATGATTTTATTAATAGTTTATGAAAAAGATACAGGTGTCTAATCCATATAAAGCAACTAATACAACTCAGGAACACGCTTAATTCCCATGGAAATAACGTGCCCTTCATGCATATCATATCTTAACGGTTTAGTGAGAGGATCTGCAACGTTAGCATCCGTAGCAATCTTGTCTATCACTATCTCCCTTTGCTCCACGTAATCTCGGATCATGTGAGCCTTCCGTTGTATATGCCTAGACTTGTTGCTGGACTTAGGCTCCTTAGCCTGGAAGATGGCACCACTATTATCACAATAGATGGTGATCGGGTCATCCGAACTAGGAACTACGGTTAGTCCCTGTAAGAACTGACGCATCCATATAGCTTCCTTCGCAGCCTCTAAAGCGGCATAGTACTCGGACTCAGTCGTATAATCTGCTATAACATTTTGTTTGGAGCTTTTCCAGCTGACCGCAACGCCATTAAGAGTAAACACGAATCCAGACTGAGATTTCTAGTCATCTCGATCCGTTTGGAAGCTAGCATCTGCGTAACCGGTTGCGCATAGCTCAGTGTCACCTCCATAAGTCAATACCCAATCCTTAGTCCTCCGTAGGTACTTAAGGATATTCTTAACAGCTATCAGTGACATGTTCACTGGATTGTCTTCGGTAACGGACTCGTCACAATACTCAATGCATTAGCACGTCTAGACGCTGTGCATATAATGGCATTACCTGATCGATCCCCTATAGCTGTGCATAAGCGGGAATCCGACTCATGCGCTCGACCTCTTCCGATGTCTTTGGTGCCTAAGCTTTACTCAACTGCATCTCAGAAATCATTGGAAGGTTCCCATTCTTGGAGTTGGTCATGCTGAACCTCTCAAGAATCTTATCTATATAAGACTCCTGACTGAGGGATAACATCCATCGTGATCTATCTCTGTAGATACGGATCCCCAAAATTCTTTGTGCTTCACCCAGATCTTTCATCTGGAAATGGTTCTTTAACCAAACTTTTACCGAAGTTAAGAGAGGTATGTCATTCCCAATCAAGAGTATGTCATCGACATACAATATTAGGAAGACAATCTTGCTCCCACTCGACTTTATATATAAGCATGGTTCCTCGACCGATCGAGTAAATCCATTCTCTTTTATCACCTGGTCGAAACGATGATTCCAACTCCGAGAAGCCTGCTTAAGTCCATAGATGGAACGCTTAAGCTTGCAAACCTTCTTAGGATTTTTAGGATCAATGAAACCTTCGGGTTGTACCATGTACAACTCCTCCTCCAAATAACCGTTTAAGAAGGTGGTTTTCACATCCATTTGCCAAATTTCATAGTCATGAAAAGCGGCAATCGCTAAGATTATCCGAATGGAACGCAGCATAACTACGGGTGCAAAAATTTCATCATAGTGCAATCCTTGAACTTGAGTGAAACCCTTTGCCACTAGTCGTGCCTTCTATGTATCTGGTTGTCCTTCTACAGAATGCTTTATTTTATAAAGCCATTTGCACTGAAGAGGCCGAACCTTATCAGGTAAGTCAACCAGATCCCATACGTTATTCTCATACATAGAGCCCATCTCGGATTGCATGGCTTCAAGCCATAGCTTAGAGTCGGAACAGGTCATGGCACCTTTATAGGTAGCGGGTTCGTTACTCTCTAGGAGTAAAACGTCATCTCTCTCATTCTCCTCGACCATACCAATGTATCTGTCTGGAGGAATAGAGTGTCTACCCGACCTTCTAGGTTCCAAAGGAATATTAACCGCAGCCGATGATGAAGGAACAGTTTCCTCCATTGGTAGCTCGGTTGTTGGTTCTGGAATCTCCGACAGATCGAAGGTTCCATTACTTGTCCTATTCTCGAGAAACTCCTTCTCTAAGAACGTCGCACTAGCCGCAACAAAAACTCGATGTTCGGTAGGCGAGTAAAAGTAATGACCAAACATCCCTTTTGGATAACCAAAAAAGTATGTCTTGACCGATCGTGGGCCGAGCTTATCGTCAGGTCTCCATTTGACATAAGCCTCGCAGCCCCAAACCCGAATAAAGGACAAGTTAGGGACCGTTCCCTTCCATAATTCATATGGAGTCTTGTCTACAGCTTTAGACGGACTTCGGTTAAGTATTAGAGCAGCTGACAAAAGAGCATATTCCCATAATGAGTCAGGCACAACCGTGTGACTCATCATGGATCGAACCATATCAAGCAATGTTCGATTTCTCCGTTCGGACACACCATTCAATTGTGGTGTTCCAGGTGGAGTTAACTGTAGTACTACACCACAGTCTTTAAGGTGTTGATCAAACTCATTCGAAAGATATTCGCCACCACGATCTGAACGTAGTGCTTTAATCGTTCTATCCAGCTGGTTTTCAACCTTATTCTGGAATTCCTTGAACTTGTCAAAGGACTCACTTTTATGCTTCATTAAGTAGACATAACCATATCTACTCAAATCGTCCGTGAAAGTGATAAAATATCTATAGCCATCTCTAGGTTGATTGACCCAAGGTCACACACATCAGTATGTAGGAGTCATAATAGAGTCAGCAGCGCGCCCCATCCCCAACACCTTTGAAGGAAAAAATTGAGTAATTTTGCCTATGAGACATGATTCACACGTGCCAAAAGATTCATAGTCAAATGGAGAGATAGTCCCATTATCAATGAGCTTTTTCACGCGTTTTTCATTTATGTGTCCCATACGGCAATGACATAGATAGGTTTGATCTTTGTCACCAACCGTTGCTTTCTTATTACTCACATGCATTATATCTGTGGTTTGATCTAAAACATATATTCCATTCATGGAAACAGCTTTACCATAAATCATATCGTTTAAAGAGAAAATACAGCTATTATCCTTTATTACAAACGAAAATCCGTCCTTATCAAGTACGGAAACTGAAATAATATTTTTCGATAAACTGGGTACATAGTAACAATTATTCAGTAATAACTCAAAACCACTAGGGAGTTGGATTACATATGTTCCCACTGAAACGGCAGCAACTCTAGCTCCATTCCCCACTCGCAGGTCCACATCACCCTTTGCGAGAGTTGTGATGCTTATTAGGCCCTGCAAATGATTACACAGATGAGAACCACAACCAGTATCTAGTACCCAAGTTCCGAAACTTGCATGGTTAATCTCAATCATATGAATAAAAGATGACGTACCAACAGGAGTAACGCGGCCTGATTTTACGTCTTCAGCATACACGGGACAGTTCCGCCTCCAATGCCCAGTCTTGTGGCAATGGTGGCACTCCATGTATTCCTTGCTCTTTGTCTTGCCTTGTGAGCTACCGCTAGTCTCACCAGGCCCACTCTTGACCTTTCCTGGCTTTTTGAACTTTTGCTTCCCTACAGCTAGGTCAGCTTGAGCCTTGCCCTTACCCCTACCCTTGTTGTTAATCATGAGAACGTCATGTTTCACGCTCCCACTCAATTTCAGATCACTCTCGGTCTGTACGAGAAGTGAGTGGAGTTGATGAAGACTTTTCTTCATGTCATTCATATAGTAATTTGCCCTGAAAAGGGCAAAACCATCATGAAGTGAATGAAGCAGTCGATCAATAATGATCGTCTCATCGATTTTACAACCAAGAGCCTCCAGCTTTTCGACATTCTCGATCATAGCAAGAATGTGTGGGCTAACCGCTTGGCCCTTCTGGAGTTTCGCTTCAAAGAAGCGACAGGTATACTCATAGCTAACGATCCTCGGAGCTTTCGAGAACTCGTTAGAGAGAGTGGTGAAAATCTTGTTTGCACCCGGGGCTATGAATCGCCTCTGCAAATTGGATTCCATTGAAAAGATGAGTACGTTCTTTATCGCACCCGCCTCCATTACGAAATCACTATAAGCAAGTGATGCATTGGCTCCTGCATTGGGGCCTGGGTTAGTCGGTAGTGGCTCAGTCAAGTACTTGAGCTTACCGTCAGCAATGGCAGCATTCCGTAATGCCGCCTCCCAGTCCGCAAAGTTGGACCCATCATTCTTCAGTCGCGTGGACTGATTGATGTTGTCCATAAAGATCTTTAGCCAGGACTCGCGAGCGAGTGTAGCACTTGGCATTGGGTCGTCTGTACGTCCAGCCATTTGTTATTTTAGCAGTTATATCTTTATATAACGGATTCAAGTAACTGTGAAAAGAAGAAAAATTATGATAAGTTTCATCGTTTTATAATTAAGTCTTAATGCAAAAACTGTTTAATGCGATGACTCATGCATTTATACAATTGACCTCCCTCAAGAATTATATTAATGATCCTAAGACTCAATTTCTGTAAATTGATAAGCCAACCTCTTGGCTAATTCTACTTTTAGAATTCTCAGTCGATAAATTTCTGTAAATTCTATCTTTAGTCCATTATAATCCCGAGATATTACTCGGACTACAATGTTGAGGTAAAATAGGTCAACACTCACTACTTACCCAACGTAGAAGGGGTCATATTATGACTTCCGACGAAGAAGGGGTTCATAGTAGTTTTTCCTATAAAGACTAATCTCAATTTTCATTTTAGAGGAAGATCCCATCATCTTAAATTTAATTCATTTTAAGTGAACAAAATTCTAGCATTTCGTGAATGATTTAGACTAAGGTGATGGCCCTATGAACGAGTGACATCTGTATGTCTAAGATGAAAATTCAAACTATATGAATCATTTTTCATGCAATTTAGGTGGTTTGGTTTAGGCGGAATATGATGCAATTATTTAACATGTGAATGAAAAGCAAAAGAATGAAAAATACGTAAACTATTACAACGGTCCTAGTGTGGCCTATCTACCAAAATGAACAGTAAATACAAGTTTGGAATCCATCCTAATGGACCCGAGAAGCTTGACTTTGTCTCATCTTGGTCCATGTAGCGGGAGTGAGCATCCGATCTCCATCTTTAGTCTTCTTAAATTACATTTTCAAAATTACAAAATAAACCTATTTACATTCTAATTCCAAAAACATAATTAAAAGAAATAAAAGGAGATTCAAGATCTCATAAATACATCCAAACCATGTTTCCATCATTACGAAAACATGATTAACTAAGGCCACACTAGGTATTACATTTTTCAACCAATTGCAAAAATACGTAAATAAAAACATTCATTCATTCATTCATTCGACAAAAATAAAATGCATCAACAATATAAATTAATTCTTCAAGACATAATTCTGTAATTATGTAGAGTAATTTATCCAAACCACCTTTTATACGATCAAAATTATGTGACAATTCCTTAATTGCCCACAACAATTTTAATCTCCCATAATCCATTTTATTTTAAACCTTTTTAAAATAATCGGGTATCATTATTGTGAACCTTTTCACAATAACAAACAAACATTATCTTTATAATGTCAAAAAAAAAAAAAAACAAACAAACAAAAAAATTTTTTTTTTTTCTCTACTGATCACTGTTCACGTGAATAGTACCAGTCCAAAAAAAAAATTTTTTTCCTTTCTTTCTCACGGATTAATTAAAAAACCGAAAAGAAAAAAAAATAAAACCATAAAAATTACCTGCTGCTACGGTAAAAAAAAAAAACAGGAATTTTTTTTTTTTTTTATTAAACAGCAGCAGCACGGACAGAGGAAAAAAAAAATTTCGGTGCTGTCAATATTGCTAGATCGGTACAAAATTCAATATCTAATCGTTATTAAATATTGATTCAAACTAGATTATTCAATTTAACCTTTTAAAATGAACATCTAAATCATGATTAAACCGATTATCCTTATATTCATTTAATCACAATCGCTTTGAACATCATTAAAATTGAATCATTATGCAAAAATTATCAATTTAAAACAATGAGTCCGAAAACAATAGCAACAACAAAATCAAAACAATTCCATCTTATTTTAATTTAATCCTTATCAAATTAAAACAAGTACAAATTTATTATATTGAATTTTAACCTTTTAAAATAACAATATCAATAAATCAACAATGGAAAAACAAGACCTAAAAAAAAACAAATTACACGGCCCAAAAAAAATCCAGCCGTAACAGTAAAAAAAAATTTTCGGTATAAATTTTTTTTTTAATTCTCAAATTTATATTTCATAAAATGAAAAACATATAATATAATTTTGTAGCCAAAATCTCTGATACCAATTAAGGGAAATAACTGTTTACATCCCCTTAAAATTTAGGATTATAACAAAATTATAGAATATGAATTGTGAGTCATTAATATGAAGACGATATAAAATATAGAGAAAACGAATTTAACCTTTGGTCCTAGCAAAATTCGGCCCAAGAACAGATATCAAAGTAGATATCCTCCTAATCGTCTCACCCAAGATTGATCGAGAAATGCCCTTCTCCTTTGCTAGAAAGATAATTCAAAGTTACTGTTAACTTTAGGTTTTTGTGTTTTGTGTGATGGAGGCACAAGTGAGTGTAGAAATTAGGTTAGAATTTTTCTCCTTGCTTCTCTACCTCTCTCACGGCACTCCTAGGTCTTATATGAGGAGATTTAGTCTCCTCAAATAACTACCCATTGACCGGAAAAAACGAGTGTATCTGGACACTTTGTTTCGGTCATTTTAGCTTCCAATATAATGCAATATATAATAATAGTCATTTGTCAAGGACCGACATTATAATACAACATTAATTATAAATATCCGTATATTTATAATTTGCCAATTAATTATAACGGTTTATGTTTAATTAGCTTACATTATATACAACAATTAAATATAACATTTTATATTCAATTTACGAATTACAGTTAATTCGTCTCAGCTAACTATATTTAATCATTATTAAATAATCGTCTCATCATCACATTGACTAACCTTTTAGTCAAAAACACTGACTAACCTTTTAGTCATATATTAGGGCATCAATATGATCATTTTCTCAAATAATCACATCTCTCAAACACATCTTATAGGTGTGACTTTTAGGGACCAGTTGATCACCGCCATCTGTATGACAATAACGTCAAACTTATCTAGCAAGCCAACCGTTATTGATAAACGTTAATCAACTGATTATTATACAAAGTATACCCTGTGAACCTACAGAGATTTATTTATGTTATTGCACTAACTGTGGAGGACACTGGCTCCAACACCAAGAGAGCAGGTACTCCAAAAGGACTTAAAGACTCTCTCACAAACTCCTTGTTCATCAGATCATCAATTTGACTCTGCAGCTCTTGAGTTGCATTAGGATCACACCTATATCCAGGCTTGTTAGGGAGTACAGATCCTGGCACAAGGTCAATCTGATGCTTAATCCCTCTCAAGGGAGTTAGGCCACTAGGCAGCTCTTCAGGGAACACATCCTTGAACTGGCTTATCAATGGTTTAACTTCCGCATGAACCTCATCTTGCTTACCCTCATGAACCTCGTTTGACAGCAAGATTAAAACAGGTTGTTCCTCCTTAAACTCCTTCACCATAGCTGCTTCTGATAGAAACAAGACCCCAGTGACATCCTCAGACATATTAGGACTTCCATAGCTTTTCTGGTTGGGTGGTATGGGAGTCACAATGGTCTTCCTACTTCCCTTCTTGAAGGTGTAGGTATTACTCCTTCCCTGATGCACTAAGTTCTTATCAAACTCCCATGGTCTGCCTAAGAGTAAATGACAATCTTCCATTCGTACTACATCACAGAAAACCTCATCTTTTTACACTTTCCCAATTGAAAAAGATACCAGGCATTGCTTGTCTACCCTGACCTCATCTCTTATGTTTAGCCATCTCAGCTTGTAAGGTTGTGGATGGGACTGAGTGCTCAAGTTTAGTTTTTTCAATAGTAACAGATGCTACATTGGTGCAGCTCTCTCTAACAATAATCAAACTACACACCCTCCCTTGGATGGTGCACCTACTCTTGAAGATAAGTGACCTCTGATCCTCTTCTAGAGGTGTGTGTTGGGAATGCATGACCTTCCACACCATTAAAGTGTGACATGTGTCACGATGTGCTAGGATCATGGCTTTGTCTGACTCCTCCTCAGGGGGCTCTTCTTCCTCCAGGACCTTCTCTTCCTCATACTCCACTAAGCCTTCCTTCTCCTATGTTTCTACTTCCATAATAGTCAGTGTTTTTCTTGAGGGACAGTCTTTTCTGAAATAACCATATCCTTGGCATTGGAAACACTTCATCCTATTCTCAGTTAGGGTGGTGTTGGGTTTCTGCCCCATGATGCCTTTCCCTTAATCCAAGGTGGCTGGGGGTGCTGCTCTGGGTATTTCAGTGATCCTAACACCACTATAAGCTCTGGTCAGAAATGTTTTGACAGGTTTGGGTGTAGCAGGTTTAATCTTCTCCATTTTCTTAACTCTTAGAGACAAATTAACAACATCATCATAAGACCAAAGAGGTTGCATCCTTACCATAGCAGCAATATTGTTGTCTAGTCCCTCTAGGAACCTAGCATTTCTTGTTAACTGCTCAAACTCTCTTAGGTAGGCCTCAAAAAGTCTCTCTTTTTGCTTAAGCTTAGATAGTTTAATAAACAGGTCTTGGGTATAGTCCTTGGTGACAAACTTACTCAACATTTTCTTCTTAAGTTTGGACTAATATCTAAGGGGTTCTTTTCCTTCCTTAGGCCTTTGGTGTTTCATATTATCAAAACACAAATAAGCATAGCCTTTTAACTTTAAAACATCAGCCTTAAATGACTTAACATTATTATAGCCTTTATACCCAAAGACCTTCTCAATGTCCCTAATGCATTCTAGTAAGTCATCAGGGTTTAAACTACCAGTGAACTTAGGGATGTCTACCTTTAAGTGTTTGTCTGTATGCCTTTGGATGGAAGCCCTACTCCTCGTGGAATCAGTTGAGTCAGGATGCTCATCCTCATCTGGTGGTCTCCCTCTGCCTCCCTGTGGTGCCATGCCTCTCCCAGGACTTCTTCCTCTGCCTCCAGCAAGCAAGAGGCGATTTCCTATAACATCATCCAGGCTCCAAGTTAAAGCAGTAACAACTCCACCTAGATCATCCATCTTGCTTCCGTATCAGCTCAACACAGGAAGACAACTAGTTAGTTTAACAAGTTTAAACCACAAATACACAGATAATCACAGGATAGGAGACTTAGACTTAACAACACAACCACCAAAGTTCACAGAACTAAACTAGAGATGTTAAACAGGTTCTAATCTATCAACCACAGCTTAACACAGGTTGATAACTAGGCCTGGTTTAAACTACAAACAATGCACAAGTTTGAGAGGTTGAGAATGGATTCCCAAAGGTTTTTGTTTTCATTAAAAGATAATCTGCCTGAAACATTACATAGGGGACTGTTTATATAGGCAATACAAGCAAAGAGATGTGGACCTCAGGATGCAAATCTTATATAAGGGCCATCATAGACTCACAACAACTAATTTATCTTCTTGCAAAAGTCCTCTAATAAGGACGAGCTCAACAGCTATAAAGACAGACATAAAAGAAAGAAAACATACTGACTTTAAAAAGAAGAAAAGTAGATTTGTATTTTTTCTAAATTGGAAACTGCTTTGGTTTGTCTTCACTTCTGTTTGCCTGGCAGTTTTGCTTGCTTTTAGGACTCATCAAGGTCTTATTTTTTATTATATAGACCTCCCTCAACTGGTTAGTGCTTATCTAAACAAAAGGATAACCTCAACTGGCTTTGGTTTGAAAATTACCATGTTGGATCCTCACTGAACTCTTAACTTGAATGGCATTTTTATTGGACTTGCACTGGACCTTTGGAAAACTTATCCTGGAAATTTTATTATGTTCATTGGGTGGCCTTCACAGTGGGCCATGGTGGAGGTTGGTGGCTTGACCTGGTGTACCTCTTAACAGGCTGAGAACTGACTGATGTAGGGTTGTTTTGTGGGACTGTGTCTTGGACAATGGCATGAGATATGGCCTGGTCAGTGGCTTGGCTTGGCTTAGCTTGGCCTGGGCTTGACATGGCTTGGCCATGGCTAGGCTTGGCATCGCTTGGCTTGGCCTATGGCTTTTGTGGCTCGAGCTGTGGTATGCTTGTCTTGCCTTGGCTTGATCATGGCCGGGTCATGAGGACCCTCTGGGTTAGCCCATGCTGCATAATCCCATTCATCAGGCTGGTAGTAATTATAGTTTTTTATATAGGATTATTAATGCTTGTGACTTCGAATGTAATAATGATTGGGCTAAGGATGTTGAAGTGTGTTAAAGAATCTTCCATGTGGATTATTGATAGTGGATTTTTCGTTGTCAATAGACCGTAGTTAAAGCTAGTTGGATATTGGATATTCGAGTTAGTGGATTTGTTCTTGTAATTGTAAAGAATGTCTGTGAAATCTAATGATTGAAATTTCGTAAGGTGTAAACAAGGTGAGTTCATCTCCTTGAGGGCTAGCGTATTAGTGGAGTTGAGATATCGATTTATGGGAATCCTTTGTAAGGTTGTGGCTATAAGATAGGTTTGTAAAATTGATCGAGAAGTCGATTAGGATGGCTTTGATATTTGGAGTAGAGTGTTTAGAAGTTTCCTAATGCATAGATTTTCGTCGTCTTTGACCGTAAAATGTATCGCTTATTACTCTCTTATCTATCTTGTCATGCTTTCTTTCGGAAATAAAATATATCTTCGTTTATCAATACTCTATCGGCACCCTCCCAGTTGATCCTCTATCTAATTGTTACCCTTAGGACTTCATCCTTGATCCTGCTCTTGATATTTCGATAAGCTTTTGTGGGTATCTGATCTTGTTACCGATAAAATTGTATGCTAGTTGACCCTTTTTAGAAACTCTATTGTGACATTTCTATCCCTAAGAGTTCGTTTTATTCCTATCTGCTTGTTGTGGGTATATTTTGTTACCGTGAATGTGTTGGTAGTGTTGAAGTTACTTTTATGTGTATGCATTGATTAGTTCTTTTGACTTTGCGCTTTGAGAAAATTTCCAAATTTTCAAGTCGGGTTTCGAATTTATCCTTTTAAAAGAGTTTTAGAAATGATTTTTTCTACTTTTATTTTGCGAAAGTGGTTTTATGTTACTCTTATTCTAGATTTTGCGTTTGGTCGGATGCTAAGACTCGTTAATGGAGACGTCTAATAACTAGTTCCACGCCTATCAGCGTATGATTTCATTTTTGATCTTGTCTTTGCTTTAGAATGTTTGTGTTCTTTTGTGCACGACAAGAGCGATATTGTTTCACAGATAGACACTGATACCTTCAATAAATTTTCTCAAACGTTTTTTTGGAAAAAGATCTTGTTTTGAAATATCATTCCTTAGAAATGTTTTGGATGCTAATTTTGAGAAACCAATTTTTGTTCTTGTAACTTTTGTTTTCTGCTTTCAAGTTTCGAGGACGAAACTTTTTAAAAGCAAGGGTGATTGTAACACCCCCAATTTTATAATAATGGGTAATTTACTAAAGTCAGAAATTTTATAAAAATCTCTTTAACTTTTATGGGTTAAAATATTTTAAATTGATAAGCTGGGTTCGTGATCGTGCTTGTCGGGAGCCCGATACAAAGATAAATTACCCAGACTAGGCTAATAACAATTTAATGTAATTAGGGAAGTAGGGGTCGATCCTCAGGAAGATGGTGTTTCCTATAAGATGTGAAGTGTCTCGCAATTTGGTCTTATCTAACGAATATCTGGGTTTTGGGAATTTAGTTTCTAAACTACTACAAGGCATAAATGAAAATGAAATAAAAGCAAATGGAAATGAAAACAACAAAACAAGTGATGAATTAACAATGATGAAAAACATCTAGGGAAGTAGGTTCACACATGTAGATTAATATATTGATGCAATTGGATATGGAACATGCAAATAATTTAATGTGAGTTCGTAAGAATGATGTGTTCATTACAATCATAGATCAGATGGTCTAGCAGGCTTGTAGGCGATTTACTAGGTCTTAATCCACCATGTCATGCTTTGTCTATTCAATTCTCGTATCTTTATCTTGGAAAAGAATTCCATTTTAGTTGATGATTTCTGGCCAAAAATTGTTAACTATCGTTATAGTCCAAACATGCATAGACACAATGTTTTAAAAGCACAATTTCTTTTATCCAATTAATATCTTTTAATCAATCTAACATGGCTACCCTACACCCTAGAAAGGTGACTACTCATTCATGGTGATGTCTAAATTTAAAATGATATTAACAATGAAAACTAGGATAGACATGTTTATTTTATTATGACTCTTTATATGGCGATAATAACGACGCTAATTGACAATCTGGGAAATGAAATGACGATTATAACAATATGAAAATGAATCTAAGATAATATGTAAAGAGAATAACAATCAAATGGAAAACAATAAAGGACATTAAACAAAGGATAAAGTATAAATACCTATATGACGATCAATGACGATAATGATAACAATAATAGAAAATCCTTGCACATAATAAACGATCCACCAATTACAACGCTTGAACCACACAAAGGAGATTACAAGGATGAAATTCTTATTGGTCTAAACAAAATTTTTGATATAGAAAGGACAGAAATAAACTAAGAACTAAATACTAAACAAGAAGAAAATGACAGAAGGGAGGCTAGTTCCCCCTCCTCCTAATCTAAGGAGAAAATGTAAGAAGAGAAGAGATTATTGTAAAGAGGATGTGTTCAGAAAATTGGCTGGAGCATCCTTTATATAGCATTAGGGTTTCGTGGGGAAGGGGTCGAGCATTGAACATATAGGACAAAAATAGGAAGTTGAAGCATTTTGTGCGGATCAGCAGGGATACCCGATTGGGTACACCACTTACCCGATCGGGTAAGTTGTATTCCAGGTCCTTTGACTGTCGTTTCATCTTACTGTGCTTTGACTTGACTTCCATCATCCCCCTTGACCTCTTCAATCGGGTTTGTTGATAGGGTTTGATGTAAAGCGATGAATTATTCCTCCTAACTGATTGATCTTCCGTTGCTTCTTCTATCCTTTGAATTAGCGAACCTTCTTGAAATGCCTTTGACTTGGTCAAGCTTGCTTCTTCAAATCGTCGGGTTCTAGGCAAATGCTCGGAAATATAGAAAAAGGGCGTAGAAACGTCACTTTCCCTACAAAACAGGTTAGAACATAGGAATTCGCCTAGAAGACGATATTAGCTCATAAAATGGCTTAACAAAGCACAAATGACATAAAAAACCGAGCTAAATTGGGGATTAAAACCATACAAATATTCACTTATCAAACTCCCCAAGCTAAACCTTTGCTTGTCCTCAAGCAAACATAACAAACAATACCAGGACAAGGTTGCAAGCGTTGGCTACTACACCATCAAGAAACAAATCTCAACGTAAAACTTTGGAAACATAATGAATCATAACCCAAAAACAACGTGGGCAAGAATGATACATAAACATGGCTGAGATTTACATAACGGCGTAGCACAAAGAATTTCACTATAGATTTTCGGCTCTTGCATGATCTTTTTGACAAATGGACTCTCAAGGCACACTCGAACACTCATTGCATGTAAAAGGTGATTTCTTTATGTGTAAATGTTTTTGAGACACTCACATATCTACGACTTATGAAAGTGTGTCCGCAATCTAATATGGTAAACAATTAAAAACACAAGTCAAAGATCACAATGCACACAGAAAAGAAGCCGAAAGGATGAGAAGATGGCTTTGGGAAATGGGTGAAAGGTGGACAAGCAGTTACGGTCATGTGAAGGTTAGAATGAGTTAGCAACTGACCAATGATAAATGAATACTCAATCCAAACTTTCGATTAATTTCCCAGAAGACGGATAACGAAGCCAAAAGCAACAAATTGGCTTATTACACACGAAACACAAGGGTAAACTCCTTCTATTGATTCGACATTTCTTAGGAGATACTCACAACTTCTTCTATTATTTCTTTTTCTTTCTTTTTTTCTTTCGATTTTCTTTTTTCTTTTTTTTCTTTTTTTTTTCTTTTCTGAACATAACATTCCTTCTTGAACATTTTGGTTCTTCCAAATTCACTTTGACATATAAGAACAAATCTTCTCAAAAGAGCACCTATACACCATAGTCTAGCTACTAGCTCAAAAGGTAGGCTGTGTAACTATTATTTTGTGAAACATTTGTATGAAGGGGCTAATTTTGAGGTGTAAATCAAAGTGAAAAAGGCTTCAAATCTTAGTGAATCATGAATGCAATGCTTATAGAAATGAAATGAGAATCATACTTATGCGTTTTGACATGACACACATCACAAGGAGAACTACACACACCTAGATGAGACTGGGTATAGTTGTACCAGTGTGACAACCCTCGCGAATGCGGAAAATAAAAACATACAAGCATGTGAAGTAGTTAGCGGAAATACGGTATTTTAAAAACTTTTATACATGCAAGTAGAAGTATACGAGGAGTGTCAAATATTACAAACTAAAGTACGAAATACAACAAAGAGACGGAGTCTCTCAAAATGTTATAAATGTCAAAGTGTTTAGCAAACTAGCTAAAATCGTCTAGAGGTGTTTCAATCCAGGGACAACGCCCGCTAGCTCACACCCGAACCCACAATACCAAGAAAAAAGTCATCCATGCAAGCAACCTGTTCATCCAAGAAAAACATGAACGCCACAATCAGTGGGGAGTAACTCCGGGTTCTCCCAGCCATATCACATTAAACGTACATAAAAGGAAATACAAAAGTAGAAGCATGCATATATAGATATACATGTGAAATACGATAAGGATAGATAGTCAATTCAATATATAATGATAAGAGCATATGAA
>JAIUZE010031532.1:0-26914 GCA_022085475.1 Heliosperma pusillum | reverse complement strand
CTCCCTAGTGTCATTGCAATTGACCATTTAGAGACTCATGTTGATGAAATTGTAGTAGATGAAACGCTTGTTATGGAAAATGTTATTGAGCCTTCTTGTACGTGTGCTTATCATGAGGTTAGCCTTCAAATGAGGTTTCGGCGGAGTCCTTAGACTCTTTTGAAAGTCCTTTCGTGGAGGATACTGTTGATTTATTTGAGGTCGATGCAGGACGTTGTGATACTAATCTAGAGCTTAAATGGGATGAACCCCCAATTTTTGACAAGTCTCACCTCTTAGATTTCCCTTGTCCCTAACTTGAGACCATTGATGCTTATATATTGAGCACTACTTGTTTGTTTCATGGTCTTAAATTTGTTGCTCCATCTCTTGCTGACGGGTGGAGTAGTATGGTGGTTTTCTTTCAAGTCACTTATGCTCACTTTGATTAGATATATTCTTTGTTACCTTTGATCTTCCATACCTTTATCTTATTAATAGCTTACATATGCGTTTGTATTGCTCATGCGTAGGTTTATGATAGACTTCTAAGACCTTTGACTAGCTTTTTAGATAACGAGGGACGAAGTGAACAATGGGATACCAAAGTCTAGCCAGACCTTAAATTGCGCTTCTCGGGAGGCAACCCATGTTTATTTATGTTTTTGAGACAATTTATTTATGTTGGTTTTGGACAATTTAATTTTTGTTTTGATGTAAAAGAGAAGATAAAAAGACGAATAGTATTTTTAGAACTGCAGTAGCTTTTCCTTTGCAGGTACCCATGGTGCTTGGATTGGACTACCCCATTCTGAATCTAGATTGGGGGAGCTTCTACGCGGTTGTATGATTTCTTTCCCTTTCTTTAATTTCGCATGTGCCATCCACTTTTTTCTTGTTGGTTTCATTTGTCCTTCTTTCTGTTTTTTGCGCTTAAACTCGTTTTATACATTGAAGACAATGTATTGATCTAGCTTGGGGGAGGGATTTATTTGGCTTAGTTGTTTATTGCTTTTGAAAAATAATTTGAAAAAAAAAACAAAAACAAAAAAAAATGGAAATTTTGATAAATTGTTGTTTGTTGCTTTCCACGCTTTTGTGTTGTGCATAATGTTATCCTTCCTTGCATTTCCCTTTTTGTAGCTTTGAAGCTTGATGTTGGTTGTCGCGTACGCAAATCAAAGATAAGTTAACCTAAACCAAGCTAACAACATATAAATGTAATTAGGGAACTAAGGGGATCGATCTCGGGAAGACGGGAGACATTTTGTAAAGAAGCTATGGTTTGATTTTTACCTAGAATGATTAGTTTGAGAGATATGTTGGTTTAACTATAATTTAAAACAAAACCTAAGTGATAACAATTTAAACTAACAATTAAAATTACAATTCAAACAAATATTTAGTAATAATAATTAAATAAATGAAGTAGTCTAGGGAGTGGGATTCACATGCAATTTAATTTCAATAGTAATGTTGGCTATGGGTTTTGGTAAACTCAAACTTACCCAAGTCTTTAATGGAACATTCCTTCCGGATTATTACAGACTATATGACGAATCCTAGCGTTCTTTTAAGTCTTACTAGGTCGTTAAACTACTATTTCCAGTCCTACCTTTTACCCCAACTTTCATTCGTAAGATAGAAGGTGACGAATACAAACATTTAATCATGACACTAATTAAAGTTCGTCTTGAGAATTAGGCAAAGAAGTAGAGATAAAGAAAACAATTTCTACCCGGAATCAACAATACAAGAGATAAATAATCATGATAACCCATCCCTAGAAGCAAGTTACTTATACATTACTAATATAAATATTAAAACTATATCTACAACATTTAAGATCGCTAGCATGATTGATTATATGTAATATGAATTTTAGTAGTGACGATAATAACAATACTATAACAACGATAACTAGTACAAAAATGATAAAGACTATAATTTATATGACAATGGTGAGAATAACAATATAACAATACCCTAACTTAACTATGGTGATAATTTGATGAGTCTTATGATAACAATAAACAAGTTAAAACTGAAAAACCTAATCAATACAAAATAAAATAAAGTAAGAGATTATGAATTACCAAAACGATCCAGACAAGTTAAATGGATGAGAAATGTAAAGTGAAATGTAAAATTCCTTACTAGAACAATAAAAACACAACTACACTACACTAAAACTAAGAACAATAAGAGAAAATATACGAAGTAAACTAAACTATTTTTTTGTTTTGCTTGAGATTAGTTTTGAATTTTGATCCCTTCATATGCTAATGAACTCTTCTTTTTATAGCTGCTCAAGGACGTCCAGAATTAAATCAATATTAGTAAAGCAATAAAGACCAAGCAAAGGAATCGACGGGCGCCTAGAAACACACGACCCCGATCGGGGACACACCTTCCCAGGCGACCCTTCGAATTCCTTCAGCTAGTCCTTAGACCACGCATCCCCATGCTCTAAACCCGATAGGGGACGCGATATTCTTCTTTGAAAGCTTAATTGAGTACTTATCCTTAACTTCCATTTACTTTTATTTGATTTCTATTGACCCCTAAGGTATAGAGGTTGAGATTAGGGGACGCGGATTCATCCATTTCGAGCCTTTGTTTAACTGAAGTCCTTCTTCGGAACAAGCCAATGCTACCTAGATACTCTCGTTTTGACCGAAGCTTGCTTCACATAGCTCTGATTGCCGAGGTGAATCCCAAAATAGTAGGAAAAAGCCGCAAAACTGCTTCGTTTCCTATAAAAAGAGACAGAGTAAAAAAGCTACTAGAATATGATATTAGCTCACATATCACTTCATAAAGGGCATAAAACATGTCAACAATGAACCAAATGAGGGCATAAAATTATGCAAATATTGCACTTCTCAAATCTAATGATTCAGACTTTTAACGAGTTTTCATACTTGGGGATGTCTTGACATGGTGGTTGAGGGATGGAATATGGACATTTTAGACTTGATCTTGACATTGGCAAGCTAGATGCATTATAAGGTCGAGCCTCCAATGGCCGGTACATCTATACCCGGTTCTATTTAGGTGTGGGTAGTTTTTCCTCTTGGTGTGCGTTACATCTATACGCACAAGTATTGTTTTTGTTCCATTTTCTATGATTTTTTTTATCATGATTGTATCTTTGAAACCATTCACTTGACTTGCTTACATATATTACCCAAAAATTACCCATTTCTAGCTCCATAAAACATTGCCTACCTGTGTAGGGCTGGTGGCTTTCTAAGTGTTGAGGTGCTCTTGTATTTTTGGAATGTGTAATTTGAGCTTGTTAGATTGGGATTGCTGATTCCCGTGTCTTAGTGAATGTGGTGTTGAGAAAAGGAACGTAAAAGGAAAAAAATAGTGAGACGCTTGTGAAAAAAAAATGATGGAAAAGAAGAAAAATGAGTATTACTTTCATGTTTTTAAAAGAATTGAAATTGGAAGTGTACATGTGCTTTGTAATGTAAAAGAGACAATATGCTGCTTTTGGCTTGGATTATTGTTGCTTAGAAATGATTTGAGGTTGGAATGAGCATCCTTCTACATTTGGTTGTTGCTAGTTTGACCATTAACGCCACATAAACAAAATAATTTGTCCACCTTCTTATCCATCATCTCTAGCCTTCTTCTTTGTCTTCTTGGTTTCTTTTCTTGTGGATATGATAATTCTTAGCATTATCTTGTGAATTCGGAATGTCTAATAGACTAGATTGCAAGCGCATTCTCTTGAGTTGTAGTTAGGAGAGTATTATTCACATATAAATTGCGATGTTCATATATTTTGAGTGTGATTATTTTCCCAAAAGGAGTATGATGCCATTAAGATCATGCAAGAGTTGCAATGTTCATGTTTATGTCCTTTATGATACGTCGTCGTGTAAATCTCATCCATGTATTGTATTTTCGAAATGCCCATGTTTTTTCGAGATATGTTTCATTGTGGTTTCTAAGATACTTTATGGGATTTGCATTCGGATGGGATGATTGTTGCTCGTCACCCTTAGGCTTATCATGTTGATAATGTGTGCTTGCTTGAGGACAATAAAGGGTTTAGCTTGAGGGAATTTGACACGTCATATATTTATAGGATTTTACCCCTCGTTTTAGCTCATTTTTACATGCTAATTGCACTATTTATAGTGATTTTATGGTCTAATATCATACCCTAGTTGTTTTTAGTGTTTATTGCGGTTTGTAGGAAAAGAAGCGGTTTTGCGTCTTTTTCCTATCATTTTAGCATCAAGCATGAAGAACGAAGCTATTTGGGCAAGCCTAGACCCAACTAGGGACGTTTTGGTAATTTCACGTTATCCCGAGGAAGAAGGAAGTGGATGAAAATTCGTCCCAAGCAAGACGAGGCTAATATTAACAATTAATTGAGCTTAGAATGGTGTCCATTGTCCCACGGAAGTTCCCGATGTGAAAAGAATAAGTTCCGAGTTAAGGGGAACATATTTCAAGTCGTTGTGAGCTCGTATGAATAAGTTATGACAAGGTTTACTATGCGTAGTCAAACATTGTCTAAAACCCTAAGCATTGACCCCTACACCTTGGGGTCAACATCAAGCTAATTAGAAAATGAAAATAATGCTCTAAAGTAGTTAGTCACGTCCCTTACCGAGGTTGAAGCCCCGGAGCTCTGGGGAGTGTGCCTCGGCCGAGATTAACTTGTCTTGAGCGAGATGCGCTTGTCTGGAGCGAGACAATTCTTGTCTGGAGCGAGACAACCCTTGTTTGGAGTGAGACAACCCATGTTTGTAGCGAGACAAACTTTGTCTGGAGGAAAAAAAAAATTGTGTCCCGGCAAGATAGCCTGGTCTCGAGCGAGACGGCTTTGATTGAAGCGAGATAGCTACGTCCTAGATCGGGGTTGTCTATCTCTGATCGGGGTTGCAGGGGTCGCACTCCCTCTAGGCGTTTGGACGCCTCCTTTACCCCTATTAACTCGGCATTATTGATCATTATTGCGGATGAAGGATGGAGCGAAGGGCATCTACTATAAATAGAGAGGTCTTTAACCTTGAAAACATATCAACTAAAACACAATACCTTCTACGTTTTCTAGATTTAGTTTAGTTTTAGTTTTAGTTTAGTTTAGTTTTAGATTTACTTAGTTACCAATAATTTGTTCTAACAGTTCAAGCTTAATTTTAGAGTTCTTTTTTTTAATATTCAAGTTCTTTTCCTTTGGTGTTGGTAATCCTCATTTCTTTGCTTTATACATTCATTTGTATTTCACTTTTAACATATCGTTGTCATGTTCATATTTGTCTTCTCAATAGTAGTCAATTTATTCATTAGCATGTGTGAGTAGTTTTCTTATCAAGAGGGTAGGGGAGTCATGAATCTTTATAACATGTGATACGTTGTTAAATCGGTTGTTGATTGATCATTGCTTATTATCTAATTTGAGTGTGATTATTAGTGTTTGATTTATTATTGTGGCCACAACCTTAGATTAACAACTTACTAAAATTGATTGTAAGAAGGTATTAGACTGAAAGGACATGCCTAATTCTATGATTCGCATCGTTTATCGACTTCCCCATTGTTACTATTATCTTGCTTGACGAACATGATGAACTTATTCTTAATATCAAAGATTTAAGAAATTGTCTATAATTATCATTTACTTCCAAACTAATTTCAAACAATTGAACCAACCTTTATAGAATTCGACCCATGACAACTTATTTAGCAATCCCCGTCTCCCTACGATCGACCCCTACTTCCCTAACTGCATTCACTTGTTAATAGCCTAGACTAGGATAATTGTCTTTGATTAGGTACGCGACAAGCCTATCAAATTTTGGCGTCGTTGCCAAGGAGCAGTGTTTTGTTTGCTTTATTAGTTCTTGAACTTTATCTTGTTTTTCTTCTGTATTGATGAACACTTCTTACTTGATATCGTTCTCACGGTTTCTTCCAGTTGTAGTGTCCGCTTTTTTAGGTAATGTAATTATCTCAAAGAGATCCCATTGGCCTTACATAATGACGATTGGATCCATATGCCCACAATATGACCATGAACCTTGGTATGAATACCTCAACCGATTTTATGATTATGGGAATCATCTTATTTCTTTTGGACACGTCATCGATAAGGTTTACATGCGTTATGTCGTGCTTAGCGTTATGACATTTGACACGCGTAATTTGGCTATGTTCATGAGTAAAGGAAGTCTACACCAAAATCGCGGGAAGGAACTTTGGGTTTCTTGAATTTCATGTCTTCCCAATGTCCGGAGAAAGCTCGCCAACATGATATATGTAGCATCCGAGGAATCTAAAAGTCGTTCAGGCTTGTTTCCAACAATATCTTCAAAAGAAAACAACACGACATGCGCCTATTTTCTCTCCTTTTGCCTTTATTTCTCCCCAATGTGAGTCTACTTCACCTAATTATTATGAATTATTGGATGACGATGATGAAAATCCGAATTTCATTTTTGTAATTCTCCCTAGTGTCATTCCAACTAGCCATTTAGAGACTCGTTTTGAATTCATCCCGAGAATGGCAAGACTAATATTGACGAGTACGTGAGCTTAGGATAGCGTTCCATGGTCCCACGGAAGTTCTGATGTGAAAAGAATAAGTTCAGAGTTAAGGGGAACTAGTTTCAAGTTCTTCCGAGCTCGTATGAATAAGTTATGAAAAGTTTACTATGCATTGTAAAACGTCGTCTACAGCTCCCAAGCATTGACTCCTATGCCTTGGGGTCAACATCAAGCTAACCAGAAAATGAAAATAATGCTCAAAAGGTGTTTGTCAGTTCCCATATTGGGGTTGAAGGCCCCGGAGCTTTGGGAGGGTGACTCGGCCGAGATTTACTTGTCTCGGGTGAGATGCCCTTCTTTGGAGCGAAACAGTCCTTGTCTGAAGGGAGAAAACCCTTGTCTTAAGCGAGACAACCCTTGTCTTGAGCGAGATAGACCTTGTCTGGATAGAGAAAATTTGTATCTCGGGTGAGATAGCCTGGTCTCGAGCGAGACGGCTTTTTATTGAAGCGAGATAGCTACGTCCCTGATCGGGGTTCCGTAATCCCGATCGAAGTTGCACTCCCCTAGGCGTTTGGATACGATTTTTTATACCAGTTGGTAGAGGAAGTCTTTAAAACAACAAACACACAACAAGACTCGAATTCACTAGATGCAACCCAATCTCAACCGTGATATTTGAAGTAAACAAATAGCGAATTAAGTACTGATATTTGGCGAGTTAGACCTACAACTCGACAATGGTGATCAAAACTCAAGACCTATTGAGAACGATTGTGTTGTTACTCAAACTCGTTGAATAAAAACAAAGTATTTGCAGCAGCAAAGTAAATGAAAATGTAGTATTTTTTATTGATTAAAGGATGTAAACAACCAGTAAACAACGCCTGAAATACTCCTCATCACAAGCGTACAATAGTTGTTACCACAATGTAATAAAATACCTAATTAAGTCTCTTTAAGAATCGAATCCGATGCAGCCATAAACAAGGCATTAACTCCTTATTATGACCGTCTAACTGCCATATGATTAGACACAAATGTTGAAATAACAAGACCTTAAATGACATTAAAATATGGCTTAAATTACAGCTATGACTCAGTTAAAATGACCGTTGCTTTTAAGCTTGCTCGTCTTCAATGGGTTCATTGATTACGCATAAGTACCGTGTTATAGACTCTCCAAACCGACCATGTCGATTCCCTAATGGACCTCGTGGAACAAGTATTGAACTGTTCATAGAACTGTCCATATTAACAACTAACTCATTGATGCCATGATCGTATTATCCCCTCCCGCTTTGAAAGGAATTGTCCTCAATTCTACAATCTCGTCATCATCTAAGTAAGGTGATAGATCACCCACATTAAACGTAGCATGGACACCATAGTCACATGAAAGTTCAACCTTGTAACCATTGTCATGGACTCTCAAAACACCTTGTAAGGACCTTTGGCTCATGGACTCTCGAAACACCTTGTAAGGACCTTTGGCTCATGGACTCTCGAAACACCTTGTAAGGACCTTTGGCTCGTGGCATTAACTTGTTCTTACGCTTAACTGGAAACCTTTCCTTCCTCAAATGGACCCAAACTATATCTCCAACATTGAACACCTGTGGCTTCCTATTCTTGTTAGACTTACGCTTATAAGTATCGTTGATAGATTCCATTCTAGCTCGAACTTGTTCGTGCAACTTCGCCATTGACTTCAATTTGACTTCGCATCTTTGTGTTCCAATTCGTCCTTAGGCAATGGAATAAGATCTAATAGCAAGAATGGATTCGCACCATACACAATTCCAAATGGAGAATGAGTAGTAGTATAAGTTAGAGAACGATTGTAAGCGAATTTAGCATCAACAAGCATTGAATCCCATTCTTTTTGTGTTTTACTCACTAGAGTCAAGACCACGCAACAAGTACCAAGAGTTCAATTAGTTACCTATGTTTGCCCATCAGTTTGAGGATCGTGAGAAGTGCTAAACAAGAGCTTAGTGTCAATCTTCCTCCATAAGGTATTCCAGAAGTAGCTCAAACAAATTTGAGTCACGATCTGAAACAATTGTTTTTGGAACCCTATGAAGACATAGCAGTTCTCGAAAAGACAAATCAACCACATTAGTTGCGTCATCCGTCTTGTGACAAGCCACAAAATGAACCATTTTAGAGAATAGATCAACAACCACCATGATGGACGGCTAGGAACAGGTAACAAAGTGTACTACCTGGGCTTAAATTTGCTCTTCGAAAGATGACAAGTAACACATTTCGAATCACACTTTGAACATCCCCTTGCATACGAGGCCAATGGAAATGCTATTTTAATACCTCCAAAGTCTTTGCAATACCGAAATTACCAGCAAGCCCACCAGATTTGAAGCCAAGGAACAATTCGCTAAAATCCACATCGTTCTCATAGTAGTCCTTCAATGTTTCGAAACCAAGCAAACCAAGGTCAAGTACGGATAGCAAAGAGTGTCAACCAGAAAGCGCATAAGCCACGACATTACTCTTATCATCCTTGCATTGTGAAGAAAAGTGGAATGACTGTAAGAACGCCACCCATTTAGCATGCCTCGGGTTCAGTTTTTGTTACCCATTGATATACTTCAAGGACTCATGATCGGAATGTAATATAAAGTTACTCGGATGAAGATAGTGACTCCAATGATCAAGAGCTCTCACAATGGCATAGAACTGCTTATTATAAGTAGAGTAATTAAGCCTATCACCACTCAACCTTTTTGAAAAATAAGCATTAGGTCGCTTCCCTTGCACAAGGACATCACCTATACCAACTCCGCTCGGATTACATTCGACCTCAAATGGTTGTGTATAAATCCGGAAGTGCCAAGATAGGTACCTCACACAACTTCCTTTTGATCGTTTCAAAGGCACATTGAGCTGCCTCAATCCAAACAAATGTTGCCTTCTTCAAACAATCGGTTATGGGACTACTGATGGTGCTAAAGTCACGAATAAAACTCCTATAAAACGAAGCAAAGGCCTTGGAAAGATCGAACCTCACTTACTGTTTTAGGAGCTGGCCAAGACTTGATAGCTTCGATTTTGGATTGATCAACCGAAAATCCCGCTTTAGGTACCACGTAGCCAAGTAAAACCACACTCTCTACCAAGAACGAACACTTCTCCTTCTTACCATATAAATGCTGCCTTCTACGTGTATCGAACACACTTCAAAGATGTTCAAAATGTTCCTCCAAACTACGACTATAAACCAATATATCGTCAAGATAAACTACTACAAACCTGCCTAAGAATTCCTTGAGTACTTGGAGCATTAGTGACACCAAACGGCATGATGATCCATTCATATAACCCATTTTTAGTCTTGAAAGCGGTCTTCGACTCGTGTCCTTCCCTCATCCGGGTTTGATGATAGCCACTCCTTATTTCAATTTTAGAAAAGCCCACCGAGCCATGAAACTCATCCAACATATCATCAAGCCTTGGTATTGGAAAACGATACTTGATTGTTAGGTTGTTCACAGCCCTACTATCGATACACATACGCCATGTTCCTTCTTTCTTCGGCACAAGAAATGTAGGAACGACACAAGGACATAGACTTTGTGGAACATAGCCTCACTCAATCAACTCTTCAATTTACCTTTGCAACTCTTTTGTTTTCTCAGGATTACAACGATAGGCCGCCTTGTTAGGAAGAGAATCCCCGGGAATGACATCGGTCTGGTGTTCGATGCCACGAATAGGTGGCAATCCAAGGGGTAGATCCTCTGGAAAAACATCATCAAACTCTTTTAGCAACTCCTCAATCTTCCCATTAAACACACCATCACCGTGTGTCTCCTTAGCCACCCACCATTAGATAGATGCGTTCATCCTTGTCAATAGCTTTTTCAATTTCTCGCTCACTAGCAAACATAGTGAGGTTTGATTGCTTACCTTTATTAGTACTCATTGATCGAACTTCTTGTGGTGCCATTGGTTTCAACATGATTTTCTTCCCTTTGTCACGCAATTCATACTCATTTCGCCTACATGATTCAACAGATCTTGATCAAATTGCCATGGACGCCCCAAAAGGACATGACATGCATCCATTAGGACAATGTCACATAAGATATCATCACTATAAACCCATGGTTAACCCAACACACACCTGCTTTATTACCTTCACGTTGTTGCCATCATCGAGTTGATGTAGTGCATAAGGTTTATGATTGGCCAAAGTGACCAACCCCAACTTTGTTACTATTTCATTAGAAGCAGCATGGGTACAAATACCACCGTCAATGATCAAACTACACCATATGTCCTTCACTTGACATTTAGTGTGAAAACTTTGATCGCCTTGTTCTGACTCCATAGGGGCTGCTTGTACTTGTAAGGTACGGAGAACCAATGCACAATCATAGACGGGGGCTGCATAGGTTTTGACATCACCATCTAAGTTAAACACATCACCCAACTGTTCTTCTTCAACCAGATATTCCTCATGCCATTCAACAGCCTCTATCAAAGTTACGACTCTTTTACTTTGATACACATTTTGGTAATGTTCAAATCCTTGATATTTAAAACAACGAAATTTCGAAAGACTCATTTCCTTAGTGTTGGTTACCTTAACAATAGGATTAGGAGTAGGGGCAGTTAAGTTTTTGGATTTTGACTCATTGGTGTGGCTACTTGATCCCCCCCTTCAATCCTACTTCAATTCTCCATGCTCCAGATTAACTACCGTCCCCATATGTTGTAGGTATATTACGATTTTCCTTTGGCCTCAATTTAAAACACAAACTACATAGGGTATCAAAATCAGCATATGGGTGCAATTCTACAGTGTTGGATATGGTTCTATTCATGCCTCCAAAATTCGAGACATCTTATGTTCCTCATTCTCCTCCAATTCCCCCATTAACACCAAACTCTCAAATTCTTTTATATATTCATTAACATTAAGTTTCATTGTGTTAACGCTGCAATTCTACAATACATAGCAAATCTATGTGTGGGTGGTACATACCCTTTCCGTAGTTTACGTTGCAAAGTGTCCAAAGAAGAAATCTTGGCCTTGCCGACACGCGCACGTTGAGCCTTCACTCCTTCGAACCAAAGAGAAGCACCCTTACTCAATTTGAGTATGGCGTACTTGCACCGCTCATCTTCAAGGTCATTGAATTCGAACATTCAATCAATCTTGGTTCCCCTTCCAAGTATGCTTCTAGATCAGTCCCACCTACGAACTCAGGTAGTCAATTCAACATGAATTCGTCGCTAGGGTATACTAATTTATGTCTTACCTCTTAACGAGGAGGCCCCCTACCTTGGATACTACGTAGGGCCTCTAGCAAGTTCTCCAAGAAATTTGGATCATCTTCAAAACTCAACTTCAACAGAAAGGATCAAGAACCTGGCTCTGTTACCACAAATGATACGAGTTAGTAGCGGAAGTCTATAAAACAACAAACACACAACAAGACTCGAATGCACTAGGTGGAACCTAATCTAAACCGTGATATTTGAGTTAAACAAATAGCGAACTAAGTACTGATATTTGGCGAGTTAGACCTATAACTCGACAATGGTGATGGAAACTCAAGACCAATTGAAAACGATCGTGTTGTTACTCAAACTCGTTGAATAAAAACAAAGTATTTGCAACAGCAAAGTAAATGTAAATGTTGTATTTCTTATTGATTGAATGATGAGAACAACCAGCAAACAAGGCCTTAAATAGCCGTCGTCACTCGCCTACAATGGCTTTTACAACAAGGTAATAAACTACTTAATTAAGTCTCTTAAATAGACTTTTAATTAGACTAAAAATTACCTTTTTAGCATCCTACAACAGCTATAAAATCTGAATCCTATGCTTCCATAAACAAGCAATAAACACTGGTTTTATGACTACAATTAACTCCTAGTTATGATCATCTAACAGCCATATTATTAGACACAAAAGCTGAAATAACAAGACCTTAAATGACAATAAAACAAGGCTTAAAATACAGCTATGACTCAGTCAAAATGTTAGTTGCTTTTAGGCTTGCTCAGCTTCAATTGCTCCATTGATCACGAACAAGCACTGTGTTATGGACTAACCAAACCAACCTAGTCGATTCCCTAACTCAACTCGTGGAACAACTTTTGAATTGTCCATAGAACTGTCCAAATTGACAACTAACTCATTGATGCCATCCATGATCGTATCAAGTTTAGATTTAGTTAAGTTTAGTTTTTGTTTTACTTTCGTTTCCAATAATTTTTTCTAACAGTTCAAGCTTTATTTTGGAGTTCTCTACTTTAATATGTAAGTTCTTTTCCCTTGGTGTTGGTAATCCCTCTTGCTTTGGTTTTTACAATCATTTGTGTTTCAGGTTTTACATATCATGTTCATGTTCATGTTTTTATTCTTAATAGTACTCAGTTTATTTATTAGCATGTGTGAGTAATTTCCTTATCTAGAGGGTAAGGGAGTCATGAATCATCATAACATGTGATACGTTGTTAAATCGGTTGTTGATTGATCGTTGCTTATTTTCCAATTTGCTTGTGATTAGTATTGTTTCATTTATTGTTGTGGCACAACTTTAGATTAACAACTTAGTAAAATTGATCCTTAGAACGAAAATACTAGTTCGATTTGGCTAAAGCATAATCGTTAAATTTGTTCTAGTAAGTGTGAGAGCCCGCTAGAAATTTATTCTAAGACGGGTATAAGACTAAAAAGACGTGCCTAATTCTATAATTTTCATCTTTTATCGATTTCCCCATTGTTTCTATTATCTTGCTTGACGAACATGATGAACCTATTCTCTATACCTGTAATATAATTGATTTAAGTACTTGTTTATATTTATCGTTTACTTCCAAACCAATCTGAAACAATCAAACCCACCTTAATAGAATTCAACCCATGATAACCTATTTATCAACTCCCGTCTCCTTGTGATTGACCCCTACTTCCCTAACTACATTCATATGTTGTTAGCCTAGACTAGGGTAATTATAATTGATTAGGTTCTCGATAAGCTTGTCAGCTACCTCGGGTAACCGAGATGATAGCACTCCCATATGCTAAGGTAAGATTTGGTAAGGCACTTTGGATGACGGGGTGTTGAATATGATTTGAATGTATGTTTGGATTGTTGGATGACTTGTACCCTATGGTTTTTCCGTCTCTAGCCTCTTAAGTCATATGGCTGCTAGCGGTGAGTGCAAGCCACCTTGTAACTATACGATTGCAAAGGTGTTTCTCACCTAGCTTCGAGTTCATGATTGTTATGTTCCTAATAGCTCTCACATACTCATGTTGCTATTTATTAATATCTCTCATATGATCTATAACGATGTTTATATACATATATGTTGAATATATGCTCACATATTCGAATTGCCTTTGTTTCTTGTGTTGTGGCAGGGAGAACCCCGAGTTACTCCCCACTAAATGTGGCATTCATGTTTAATGAATGAACAGGTTGAAGTTGTTGCTACCTGGGGTTGAGATTTGTGTGAGCTAGCGAGCGTCGAGACACGATGATTACATATGCGTCGTTTAGACTTGTTTTCTTTTGGATTATTGTATTGTGTTGGGACTTGTATCCCCCTTGTGGTTATTTATCGTTTTTTTTCGGGTTTAGCTACTTTATTTATTTTGTTTGAACTCTGTTTATGTTGATTCTTGCGCACTTTGCACTAAAAGTTTATTTAAAACTCTTTTTTTTTTGTACTGCATGTTTGTAGGAATTATTTACCGCTATCGCGGGGTTCATGAAAGAGGAGTGTATGCATTTGGAATTGTTGTGATTATATGACAAAGTGGACAATAAGTGATATGAAATGTCAAATTATCCATTTAAAGCATACTTCCTCCGTTCCATTTGATTGTATACGTTTGCTTTTTGGGCACTATTCATAAGTGAGAAGAATATTTAATAAAACTTCCAATATATAACATAAAAGATAGTCATGTGAGATTTTGTTTCAATTGTCTTACCGAGAACAATATTAATATTAAATTTTTATAATTTTTAGTAATATGTAACTAAAGATATAAGCAAAACAAAATGAGCATCGGCATACGTGATAAAGCAAACGTATACAACCAAATGGAACGGAGGAAGTACATAATATTGAAAGATAAATAAATAAAACATCTGAAAATAGAATAGATAAATAAATTGTGAGAAGAACCAAAAACTTAGGATAATGATTGACTCAATTAGTGATAATTTATTCTAACACGCTCCCTCATAAGAATGTCTGATGGGCTTGAAGTGTGGATGCACTGTAGGCCTCAAAATATCTGGTGCTAATATTTCACTTTACAAATGATGGGTAGTGAGATTTGAACGCGTGACCCCGCCACACTAGCTTTAACCATATGAAGAATTTGAGATTGAATGAATTTGAGATTGAATGAATTGATAAGTTTAATACTATCAATGACTAAGGTTGTTTATATGGCAATTTTAAGAGTATAATAATTAGAAACCTAATATAACTAGAATAAATGAGTGAGATATTCGACATAATATTGAAATTTATGATTAAAATAATAATGTAAGGGTATTTCTTGATCTATATATTATTGAAAGAGTTTAACAATAAGAGTTTTTCTCCTTTCAAACCGGCCATTTTTTTTTCTGAAACAATAAAAATGCGGCTTTTTGAGATCATTTATAGCATAATGTGACCACTTTTGAAGAGCAAGTTAACATAAACAGTAACATTACCTCGGCCATTATTGTGAATACATTTGGACATAACATAACTACAAAGTCCCGTTATAATTGTTCATACAAAATTGATCGGTCTGAACCAAAATTTCTTAAGAATGTTATAACATGAATCTGAATAATTTAGTATGAAGATATTGAATTTCGGATTAAATCTAACATCATAACGTAAATTGGAGCTATGTTATGAGCGAGGGAGGATGTTGTAAACTTATTCTGTTATTTAGCATCGAATATCTAGCAGTGGAGCACCACTCACTGACGCAGCCTCACCTTTTTTAGCTACTTGT
Source organism: Heliosperma pusillum (assembly GCA_022085475.1). NCBI lineage: Eukaryota > Viridiplantae > Streptophyta > Magnoliopsida > Caryophyllales > Caryophyllaceae > Heliosperma > Heliosperma pusillum. Next base: position 11,406 of record JAIUZE010031532.1, on the reverse strand, counting down.
AGTCTGTTCTAAGAAGATAAAATGAGTGTAAAACATAAGGTATAACAAATACGGGGTAGAGATTTAGAATATATCACAATCACAACTAGTCGATCAACTAGGGTTGGTGAATGTGACTCTTATTTGGTAAAGTACATACAAAGGACCAAACAGTTGGCAGTGAACTCTGCTCGTGGATATGAATTGAACATGAAGGATCAATATTTATGCTATTTTATATGTCCATCGTTTTTGCACATTTGAATTATTGTGGATATAAATTCCCCGGATCACTCTAGAATCGAATTGTTGTCTCGTGATAGATGATGGCCAACGAAATTGGTCTTTTGAACTTATTCAAACAATCAAGGTTGTTGTAGCATATTAGTCATTAGCCATACCCAAGTTTTTAAGTTTAAGTAAAACGAGTATAGTTAATAATTATTTTTAAGCACTATTGATGTATACTATATATTAAGTCCTGAAATTAAGGGACTTTCATGTAACTAAATAAAGTGATACAAATTAATTATACTATATGGTTTTTAATCGATAGCGCTGTGTGATAGACCCGATCAAGAAATTTCAATGTAAATACTCTCTCTCATCCAAACCAAAGGTTATATGCGAGGGAGCACAAGTTTTAAGAAAACATAAAAAAGGAAAGGGTAATATTGGAATGAAACTAGAACCACTTGAGTATTTAATGTTAGTTGGTGGGTGGGGATAATGGCATATCGTGTAAATATATAGGGTAACTGAGAAGTAGTTGGTCTTATTTATTACCCAAAAAGGAATGAGTGGTTTCGTTAGGATGGTCCAAATAAGGTAAGTGTAACATTTGGTTTGGATGGGAGGGAGTATTATATAATTTTGGTTAAAGTATAAATTTAGAATAGGGTGATTTTCCTTAAAATAAACATGCCCCACTTATGGTATTAATTAGTAGCATTGAATATACATTAAATTAAAAATTTAGAATTATTTAACTTACACATAATATTTTGGAAACAATTAAAACGTAAATAAATCAAGCTAGGTTTCGAAAAGATATAATATTGCATAATTCTTTTAAATTGATTTAACATATATGTAATATATTTATATAAATTATGAGCTAATGAGCCTCTTAAAATTGCATGTGTACTAAAATTGCATGTTTAATCATCAGCTAATCAAATTATAGTTATCACTCAGTTCAATAGTCAAAGTAACAATATTAGAAGCGGGAGTAATGAAAGTAATAGAACAACAACGGGAGTAGCAGTTCGTATTCAGCTAGTTAATGTAGTCGAATACTTTGTAATCTCGTTTATATTATTTATATCAACTTATCGTTATAAAAAATCTCCTTGCGCTGTGTTGGTAGAGCATATAACTAGTCCTAACCAGGCCCATAAATACTTTTATGAGTAACAACACTTCCAAACTAGAATATATACTTGTAAGAGATTATATGAAACTCTTATGTAAAATGGTTTTATTTTACATATTTCTTTTGAAAAAATATTGTTATATAAGGATGAATATATCATAATGTTTTTGGGAAAGAAAAACAGTCAATTCTTTTGATAATTTATAGAAATAGGAATTTTTTTTATATGATATGTATTTTAGAATTTGTGTAATAAACTTTTATATATTTTATTTTCAATTCTGAAACTTAAGAAAATAATCTTGTAAAATATTAAAGTAAATTATTAGAGTTTTCTTCTCGAAAATAAGGTGGATTCTGCATTATTTTTTAATTTCTGATAATGAGTTATTTTATCAAATTTGTCTTTTTAAACTATTCCATAATTTTTTTGGTGAATTAAATGTATTCAATGATAAATAGTGGTCTTGATAATTACTGCTTTGATAAAACTTTGTTGGTGTCCAGTAAACTAGGATTGCCAATGGATCTGGTACGGATCGGGTGGAGGCTCACATGCATCTGTCACCCAACCTCATCTACCCAACCCAATCAATCCTTCACCCGTTAATCATACCACTTGAATCCAATCCATCCATCATCCACGGATGTAGCGGGTGGTTCAGGTGCAAAATGGGTGATACTTATTTACAAAATAATTGAAAATAGTAATCCGTAAATTACGGAACTTCGATTTCTAAATCCATATCCATTAAATGAATACCACCATGGCACCATCCAGAAGCATTGTCTCATTTGTTTGGTTGAAGTCTCGAAGAAATTAAAATAATCAAACTTACATCGTAATCAAAATACCCAAAATATCTAAGTCACAACTATGAGTTTGTTATAATATCAGCGCCCCTAAAATATATTATAGTGACATTCATCTTGCTTCCAGCCATTCCACCTACAAATTCCTTTAGAACTCTATGTTGTCAACAATGTCAAATTCATCATCATCGTCATCCTAAAAATGCATAGTGCAAACTGCAAAAAACAGTCCAATTACATTATTGTTACAATTCAAAAACTAAGATATAGAATATAAACTACCATGTTTAGATTGATTACGGAACCCATGTCCACCACTTTCTTCAGCACTACTTCCTTTTCCTTCACCAACATCATCACCCTCGAGGATCGAGGCACAAGAATTGGCAATCTCAAAAGTAAAAGCTGAAAAGGACAGCAAAATCAAATGATCAAAGCCATTTTATTGAAATCATAAGTATATATCGAAGTTAAACAACTAAAAATCAAAGAATAGTACTTGCAAGAATATTTTCCTCGCATCCAATTTGACAGTTACATCAAAGCCTCAATTATATTAGAATGACGTCTTTAGCAATGAGGACTCACAACTGGACCCCCAATAGTAAATGCACTTTCGGATACAACAGTAGATCGAAGCGGGTATTTTTAAGATGTCTCTAGAAATCTCTTTCAATGTTGGATATTTAAGTTCAATTTTGGAAAATTTCAAAATATCAAAATAAGAACTTTCTGGCAAAACTTCTTCCTCCAAGTAATGATTCAATTCCGACCTCACATTAACCTTCATTTTCTTATTTTTTTTTTATTTTGGCTCCACTTATCAAGAACCTTATCCCCACCAACATGAAAGTTTCTTATACCCAATATTAGACATTTCTAATATCATTTTATGAATAATTTACTTTTAAACTATGTGGATCTTATGAATGCATAACAAAAGAACAAGAAAGAACAATTTCTTACATTGCTTATTAAGAAAGTGGGCACAATAGTTGAACTCCTTTCAAATATTATTCTTGAGCTAGTATAATGAGGATGATCTTCCGAGTTTTAAAGTAGAAACTCTCCATTTAATTGCGCCCAAGACGACCCTTTAATCTCTACTAAAATTCTACACTAGTATTATAAGTAGTAACCCTTTAATATAAATCTAATAACCTTTTATTACTACACTAGTAATGTTATTATAAAATATGAACTTCAAGTTGTATGTTACTTCTTATGTTTTAGTGAGAATGTAGAGAATAAGAGAGATAAGTAATGTTGCATGTGTAGTATTAAAATAAGATGGAGTGCACACAATAAGAAGGAAAAATTTCCTCTTGTTGTTGCATGTAGGATCCGGCCACCTCACATGATTTTGGGTGTCATGCCACTTTCATTTGTCTTTAAAAAGTAAGTAGGCAATGTGTAGGAATTACTCGAGTGTATGATTGTGTCTAATTCTCAATTAGAATAATACACAAAAACTAATCCCCTTAAACTACACTACAAAACCGGTGCACCCATTTGTAATATGGGTGTCTATTTTATTTTTGCAATTTGTCATTTGTAACATATGTGGCATTTGACATGTAACATGTATTTTTGCTTATAAAAGTTCATTTAACCAATTTAAATGAAATTTCAAAACAAATAATTACACTTAACATTTGAAGTCATATTTTATAATTACATGTAAATAAAATGGGTCATCTCATATTTGGTTAATATAATCTACAACAGTTTGTAATTATAATCAACCAATTTTGCTTATCTCAAATGTTTCATCAACATAATGCATTCTTAGTAATATAACAATTAAATTACTAAAATTGAATCTTATTTAATCATATTACTAGAAGATATAATTCTCACTTACAATATAAACTTAGTTCAATTTAATGGATTAATTAATCTGTATCGCTATACAATTAATTATTGTACATGATTAGGGGATTGTCCATAAGATGTCACCTCAAGGGATCAATTGATCACCACCGTCATACAACAGTAACGTCAAACTCAAGTGAGTCAATCGTTACCGATTACTGTTGACCAGTTGACTATAATATTCATCATCCCTTTGAATTCCTATTATTTATATTTAATTAAGTGATCGCACTATTGTTGAGGACACTCACTCCAACAATTTCCCACTTGTCCGACACAAGTGTGCGTCACCAATTCTCCTGTCCTATTACATATCTCCCACTTAACGGAAGGTGTCTTGCTTGTCGTACTTGCATTTGATCATTTTATTGGTGGTTTCCTCGATCTGAAGAGTAACAGTATGACCAGAATTACCTTCTATAGATACCTTCCGAGCGTGGCTACGCATTTTTAGCTTACTACTCCTCGAGTGGCCTTGAGATTTTAAAACAACCCTGACAAGGGGTGGACAATTTCTATCGCATTATTCCCTTTGAATAGCCATAGCTCGTCATGACCCAAAAGATGCCCATCTCACCGGGTTTTATGTCGGGACGGTCTACATGGATTGTTCCACATATCTCCCTTAAGCTAAGAACGAAGTTCGAATCGGAGATTTCACTATTGATTGTACTCTATACATTCTTCGAAGCAAGAATGAGGTTAACGAGGATGGAAACAGTAAAAAGATGATATCTGTCTCACCAAAAATGCTACCGCACCACAGGTTCAAGAAGAATTACCCAAAATCAACCGCGTCAAAAGGATCAGTGACTCTTCTACTTTCGAGAACGTTCCCAACAAAGTACCTTCCAAAGAGGCTACCTCGGTCAAGGCACTTGGTGAAGGGTCGACCTTAAAGGCCTGCCTCGCCAATAAACTCCAAAATATTGCGGAAGAGAGATCAAAGGATGAAGAGATGAACCAGTTCATGAAAGAACAAAGGCGCCAGCCATGGTACATCAAGATACGACAAGAGTTAGAAGAAGCCCAAAAAGAGTTAGCTGCACGGTATCCGGATTTTATCAGGAATCCATCTGAACCCATAACCCTTAGTGGCACAGACGAGTCGTCATCGACATTCAAGGTCAGTGCTTGTAAGGATTTGATGGTAGGGTACATATTACACAGGTGTGAGTGGGACGTTACATCCGTCAGCAGTGCAACAAGGGCATGGCATCAGTGGTGGTTCGAGTCAGCAAGGGTAATGACAAACGTGGAACAAGAAATGAAGAACAAGCTGAACAACTTCTGAATCATAGACAGAAGGCTCTACTGCCCATATGACTACTCAAGTTGATCGAGTCTGAATTGGAGTCACAGTCGGAGTTAAATTCTAAGTCTAGCGAAGTCCCTAGAGAGTCTCCTCCTGGCGTCAGTCTTCATCCCTTTTTTTTCTCCTAGCTTAGCATCTAATAGTAAAAGTAGTCTGGATGTCCCTGCAGCTGTACCTTTACCACCACTGACTACTGATCAGATGGCCTCTTTGTTCCACCTATTTTCAAAATTTAATATGAATAAATCTGATTATGCTTACTCCTTGCGTTATTTTGAATGCAAATCTGTTTATGATGATAATAGGGATGATACTGACCCTGACACAATCGACCTACCTCCATATATAATCAAAGAAATGCTACAAGGGGGGGAAGGGGCACGAGTTATAGAAAACACTTAACTCGTGAACGTAGGGACTGAACTAGAACCCCGAGAACTTAGGATAGGGACAACTCTAAACCCAACCAAAGTGGCCAATTTCGTTGACCTTTTAAACGAGTTCAAAGACGTTTTCGCTTGGTCTTACAAAGAGATGTCAGGGATCAACAGGGATATCGCAAAGCGGCGAATTCCAACCAGGCCAGGTTTCAAACCTGAAAAACAGAAGCTGTTAGAGTAAGTTGTAAGTTTCTTAAACTCAATATTAGACACTTCTAATATCATTATACATTTAGTTTACTCTTAAACTAAATAAATCTTATGCATGCATAACAAAATAAGACAAAGATAAGAAGAATTTTTCCTTACATTGATCTTATGACAAATATGGGCACAAAATAGGACTCCTTCCTACTTTGATCTTGAGCTTATAATGTTAGGGATGAACTTCCAAGTTCTAAGTGTTAGAACACTCCTATTAGATGCACCCAAGACTACCCCTTTAATCACTATTTAAAATACTACACTAGTATAAAATAGTAAATCCCTTAAATAACTAATAATCTAATTACTACACTTAGTAATATTATTAGTAAGTGAACACTAGAAATGTGATGCTTCTTAAGCTTTCTTTTAGTGTGAGAATGTAGAGAGAAGTAGTGATTTTGCATGAATGAATTATATGAGGTAGTGTATTGTATAAATAAGAGGAAAAACAAGCCATCTTTTGGCTTGTGAAAACCGGTCACACACACCCCACATGGGTGGGGTGTTGTCACTTCCAATTGTTCTTAACAATGTAAAAAGGTTGAGTGTTGGTAATAGTTTTGGGTATGATTATGTCTAATTTCCAATTAGAATAATACACAAAAATAATCACCCTCTTGGTACACTACCAAAACCGGTTCACCCATGTAATATGGGTGTCCATTTTATTTTTGCAATTTGTCATTTGTCACAAGTGTGACATGTGACATATAACATGTAATTTTGCTTATAAATGTGCATTTAACCAATTTAAATGCAATTTCATAACAAATAAATTAGACTTAACATTTTAAGTCACATTTTATAATTACATGTAAATAAAATGGGTCCTCTCATATTTGGTTAAAATAATCTACAACAATTTGTAATTATAATTAACCAAATTAACTTATCTCAAATGTTTCATAAACATAATGCATTCTTAGTAATATAACAATTAAATTACCAAAATGAATCTTATTTAATCATATTACAATAAGATATATTTCTCACTCACAATTTGAACTTGGTTCATTTTAAGGGATTAATTAATCTGTATCACTATACAATTAATTAATGTACATGATTAGGGGATTGTCCTTTAGGTGTGACCTCAAGGGATCAACTGATCACCACCGTCATACGACAGTAACGTCAAACTCAATTGAGCCAATCGTTACCGATTTATGTTGACCAGTTGACTATAATATTCATCATCCCTTTGTATTATTATTATTGAGATTTAATTATGTGATCGCACTATTGTTGAGGACACTTACTCCAACAATCTCCCACTTGTTCGAGACAAGTGTGCGTCACCAATTCTCTTGTCCTATTACAAGATCTCCCACTCAATGCAAGGTGTCTTGCAGGTCGTCCTTGTATTTGATCATATCAAGAGTGGTTTCCTCGATCTGGAGAGTAACTGTCTGACCGGAATTATCTACCATAGATACCTTCCGAGCGTGGCCACGCATTTTCAGCTTACTCCTCCTCGAGTGGCCTTGAGATTTAAAACAACCCTGACAAGGGGTGGACAATTCCTATCGCACTATTCCCTTTGCATAGCCACAGCTCATCATGACCCAAAAGATGCCCATTTGACCCCAGTTACGAAGGTCGTAGAGCATAAATCAAAGTCACTCTGAAACTGTGCCATCTTAGGTGAACAGTCTTTAGTCAAAGAATTGACTCAAAAGAATACTAGTAGCTCTTGCCACGACCAGGCTACAAGAATTGCCAGAATTCTATAAGCGGTCACTTCCCGACAGATTGTCCCTTACAGTCTGTCTATGTGATCGATTGGTCATCCCTTATGACCCTATGACACTTGAACTTGCCATCAATCGCACCACAATCTAGTCACTTCGAGATGTCACCTCATATAAGTGACTAGGGGCCTATGCTATGTTAATCCAGTCCATTTTAATGGAGTCCAAAATTGTCTCTACAATCCATTTGGATATAACAAAGCACAAAACAAGTTTTAGAAACTCAAACGATAAATGTGATTATTATATATGAACAATCAACACAATGTTATTGCTTCATATCATTTAATCCAAAGTTTATTTCGTCCATGACAATTCATGACGATCTTATTAAATGCAATAAAGGCTTGGGTAGTGAATATACCATATATTCATTTATTCCAACCTTGTGAATTGCTTTTTCCTTCCATCCAACGTTATTCCTAATAACATGAATTCATCTATGTACATGTCTAGATCTCTATCTAGTGTTGGGCTCTTTAATTTGAAAGATGCTCCCACTCGTTATCATGATAAATGATAGGTATTAAGGTGAAATGAGCTACCATTAGCTCCTTGTAAGCCACCTTATTCTCATCATAATGTACTACGTCTCTATTTGTAGAATTTATAATGATTGACTCTTCAATCATCCTTTTAGTTATTCGCTTCTTTTATAACAAAAGAACGCCTAGGATTTCGATAAATCCTTTTATAAGTTTGGAAATTTGGGTTTGTGTAACCTTTACCACATTGTCAAATTTTCTCTACCAAACACAAGAATGTATCCTTAGTTCTCCTCGAGAACTCTATGGATTTTCTTTTAGGCTATTCAATGACACTCATCTGGATTGATTTGCTATGGGCTTGTCATGCTCCTAGCATACAATTTATTTAGGTATGTGCATGTTATGACACACATGATCGATATCATGTGATCAACAACTCTTAGGTTCAGTGGATGACTATGACCCTTTCATAGTGATCCTACTTTTATCAACATAAACAACCTATTTAACTTGTTGAATAGATTAAGGATCTTATCGACATAAGATACCTTTTAAATGCCAAGCTAAAATCTTCTATTCCACAAAAGATTTTGATTTCAGTATACACGTTGCCCTCTTTCATCCAACATTAAAATCCAATCACTCCTTTCAAAAAGGTAATATGAATATGTCACTCTTAATGAGTGAAATGTCATTCACGTGGAAAACAATTTCTCCCACTGAACTTCATGTCTTTACATGATAACTTAAACTCCCACTTAACTTCATGTCTATACATGACTTTAACTCCCACTGACTTTCATGTCTATACATGACTTTTCGACAATTCGAGTGAAACCTTTCTTATATTTTATAATAGAAAAGATCATCATAACCTCTAGATAGATACATACAATAGGCTTGTGTCATGTACACGTCCTATTCCGAATCCCTATTTGGACATGTGGTTTTGATGTGTATCTTGTACACACCTATTATGAGGTATTTCATTTATGATTTGGATCTAAGCATAGTTAAGCATTAACTTAGCTTTTGTAGACATCTACATGTCTATCCATGCAACTATAATTGGACACTTCCAATCAAAACATTTTCTTTGCATAGATTCCATTTAGTTTCATAAGTCTCTCATGTTAGAAAATCAAAATTTAAAATTTCTAGGTGCTTCCACTTACATAGATCAGAATCTTATTTTCTCAAGAACATTTTCTTTTGGACGTCATTTGATTCACCTAAGAACGCTTTCTTTTGGTCTCCTCATTAGTCTTGAGTCTAACCTAAGAACATATTCTTTTGGTTTCTTCACTAGTTCCTAACTAGTTTTTCGTTGTGGCTTATTTTCTCCCACTCTATCTTTAGAAAAATACAACTATTTTCTTTAAAGATAGCCTTATGAGCCACAAACAATTTTGTACTCATATTCGTAAGGGAGGTAGAAGTATCACAACATGACCTTAAGTGATCTACTAAAGACTTCTTTGTAAAGACATCGAATCTTAGCTTCAACATAGACTAGTTCTATAAGAGCTAAAGAGGTGAACTCATATTCATGTCATTTACTTTCTTTATAAGTGGTATGGCCAATTGGTTTGGTAGATTCCATATTTTGAGTTCAATAACTCAATTTTGACTTAGCAATTGATCTTTCAAAGTGAGAATCGAATTCTTAGCCTTTTTATTATAATGATCCCATCATCATAATATTTGCGTGATCAATTTGAGTCGATTAATTTATGTTATTAGATCAAGTGAGTATAATGACAAGTTTTAGAATGAAAAGGTTTCATAAACCGAGTGACTTGGGTTGAAAATCAAGTCACCAAAATCCAATTACAACCCAAAGTTAATAAAAGGAAATAAACAAATTTCCATTGTCAAACAAGGAAATAAAGAGTTTCTAAAACAACATCACAAAATACAACCTGTGACACCCTCGAATTTGCGGAAAGATAAACAAGTAATTTAAATAAATAAAAGATGAGAATACGTTTTTAATAGGTTCACTTTAGAGAAAATCGGTTAATTTTAAAACCGGAACCTACCATTAAATATATTCATCATAACAAAGGTGTCTTAAAGAAAAAGGTTCATAACAAAAAGGAAATAATATTATACATAAGAAGTATCTAAAACGGGAGACATATCTCCCTATAAATACGGAAATAAAAGAGTGTATTATAATAATACAATCCTAAGAACCGAATATAGGTCCAAGGTAATTCTTCACTCGCTAGCTCGTCAATGTACCCAAGCATGCATCACAAACCTGCCAACCGCATTAAATATAAACACGGAAGCCACAGTCAGTGGGGAGTAACTCCGAGTTCTCCCAGCCACGAAATGTCGAGTTTAATAAAACATGAATAACATAAAAGAGATGTATATGGAAAATACAAACCTTAACATATACGATATGCTTTCATGTTATGAAACAAATAACTAACATATAACCTACATCTGAGGTCTAAGCTCTCATGCAAGCTTCAGTGAATCAGTTAATACAACCTGTAATGCAAACTCTATCAACCTTTGTAACACCCGGAAATGTACCCTATTTTTCTAGTATAAATATTTTACGAAATCTTTTCAGTAATTTTAAGTTTTAATTAAGAATTTTAAGTTTCGAGTCGAATTTAGAATTTCCGAGTTCGTATTTGGAATTTCCGCGAGATTCCATGAGAATCCCGTCTTAAGGCGAGTTTGACTTTTGGTTGACTTTTCCTTACTTATACTCATACTCCTTAACCTATTTTTCCTACTCAAAATCAAACAAACACATTTCTTCCTCTCTAAGAAAGATCAAACCCTTGCCTCCCTATTGTTTTTCGATCTTTGATTCGTCCTAGCTCATTCATTACTCGATAGAATTCACGTAAGTTCGTCTTATTCTTCTCCCCTTGCCTTCCTCTATCCGTATTGATAATAAAATTATCGTCTTTCTCGCTTTTCAAGCTTTCCGTCTTTCTCAAGATGAACTTTATTCATCTTTTTACGATCTATTTGTAGGTGGCGACCTCCAAGATCCCGACAAAGACTATTTCCTTATAGAAGAGGAGCTTGACGATTAGTATAGACGCTTAAAGGTAACGGTGAAGGGTTACTCGATATCATTTACGTGTTTTACATGTTTATATGCTAGAAATCGTATTTAGAATACGATTAG
>JAIUZE010031528.1:0-13799 GCA_022085475.1 Heliosperma pusillum | reverse complement strand
TGTGACTAAAAAAAAATAAAAATAAAAGGGTCCTAAACTAGCCTTCTTCCAATTTCCTCCTTATCACTCCCTTCTTATTCCTACAAAATCCTCATCATAGGAAAAATCATGCTCAATTTTTTTCATTTTTTCATTTTTCTATTTTTTTTTCTTGAAAATCCCTCATTTTGCCTAAGGTGCCCTTTCGGGTTTTCACCTTAGCTTTTCCTTTCCTCTCATTGGTGGCTCGCAACTCGATTCTTCATTTTGCCCGGAATGCCCTTTCGGGTTTTCATTCCGTCCTCGGCCACCTTCCCAATCTTGCCTAGGTGCCCACCCTTGTGGGTTTTCACCTAGCCGGGATTTTCAATTTTTTTTTCTTTTCTTCTTTTTTTTTTCTTTTTCTTCAAAATAAAGACATAAAAAAAAAATTACAATGCATCAAAAACAAACTAACTATGTACAATCTTCTCCCCCACACTTGGAATACACAATGTCCTCATTGTAGGAGAGAAGAAAAAATGTTACCTCATCAATTATCGAAATGAGAAGAACCCGAGGCACCTCCTCGGTTTCTCCTCCTTTCCCTTGCTTCTCTAATCCGCCTTCTTCGCTCCATGCCTTCATCAAGGGTTGCTTGGGTGTATGGAGTTGGGTAATCCGGGTTTTGTTGCATGGACATCCCGAAGAGAGAGCTAGCTAAGCCATAGACGTCCTCTTGTGCCACCGCATCCTCATAGGAGTCTTGAAGATAGGTGTGGTGGCGCTCATTTTGAACGTTAAAGTGGCTCGTAGCTTGCTCCATCCAAGCATTTTGGGTGGCCCACATTTCATTTTGTTCCCGCCATCTTTTATCTTGTTGCTCTCTCCATAGGCGGGCTTCCTCTTGCCCGTCTAGCATCCTCCTCCATTCCTCACTTTGAGCCCTCTCGGCCTCCGCTCTCAATCTCTCCCTCTCCTCCACAACATTGTGCCAATCATCCAAAGTCTCAAGCCTACCTCCTTGAAGTTGTTTCCAAGTGTTTGAGGCATCCACCCTCCCACTAATGTGCGCCAAGACGTCATTGGTGCTAGCAAAATAGTTAGCCATTTGTTGTTGCCATGGCTCCACGGGTGTGCTAGAACGACCCTCCGCATCAAACATGGGGGTGGCGGTATCATGGTGGCTTTGGAATGGTGATTGGAAATGGAATGGTGGTGGTTGTTGTTGTTGTTGTTGTTGTTGTTGTTGTTGTTGTTGTTGTTGTTGTTGTTGTTCAAAATTGGTGGTTTGGGAAGGGCCTTGCTCAATTGCAAGGATCTCAATCTCCTCTCTCCAATGCTCACTTCCCCCACCACCTTCTCTCCTTACCCTCCTTTGCCTCAAAGGCACTTCTTCTACCTCCTCCTCCTCCTCCGCACTACTTACCCCCAAACTTTCCTCCCTAGGACAAACAAAATCCCATGCCGCGGGTCCTCTAGGTAAAGGATGGTTTTGAGGTCTAGGCAACTTCATGTAGCTTAGCCCGTCACTTCCCAACCAAAACCCTTTTAAGGGTTGCTCCTTGCTAGCCTTAAACATGTGAACTTCTTCTAGCCCAAGATGGTTGTACCTCGTCAAACCCCTACATATGTTCACCGCTTGACCATTAGGAATGCCCCCCCTCATAATGCCTTACCAAGAAAGAAATCACCCCCCCACAATGGATGCTTGCCCTTGCCGATTTTTGCCTATGCTTGATGCAAGCTCTCAAAACGAAATCGGCCCAATCCGGGATCCCTACCCCCTCCGGAAGCATAGTCCACAAACAAAGCCGGATCTTCTCCGGCACCTTGGTGGGTTCTCCCGCGGAGTTGAAAAATGGTGGTAAGGAACCTAGTAATTAGGCGGAGTACGGGGTGGGTGATGGCTGACAGTTTGGCATCCTTAGACGGGCCATGGTCATCGGCAATGTTACCCCACATCTGGTGCATTTTGCCCCTTGGGCATCTAATGTCTACGGGTTGCTTGGTGATTTTTAGGATTTGACGGATTTCGGAAGTTGGGGCTTCATGCCAAGTTTGGTTCAATCGGAAGCGGTAGGCTTTCTCCTCACCTTCGGGCACATCCAACTCCGACAAGGTTGCTAGAAACTCGTATGCAAAACTCCTATAGGTGTAATCCCAGGAGTTTTGCTCGAGATAAGCCTCTAGCCCTACTTTAGCTAGCATGTCCCTTGTCAAGTCGAACATGCCTAAGGCATGGAGGGTGGTTGGGAAAAAGAATTTGGTTGCTACAAGAGGGTGAGTGGATATTTGATCCCAAATTTTCTTATGTTGAACTTGCATCCTCTCATAGCCCATGAACACCGTTTCAACCTCGGTGTCGGGCTCACTCACCGCGGCCCTCTTATTTTTTCCCTTGCCAAACAACTTAGAGATCTTTGGTGCCATATCTGCAAAATGTAACAAACAACACACTACAACAATAACAAGCAATCACTCGAAAGGTTTTTCACTCAAGCAATTCAACAAACACTTGGTGTGCAACAATTTCTACACCTCAAAAAGCTAGTGTTTGTTGAATTTCTTTACCTTACTCAGAAAACTTTATCCAATCCTAACTACACAATCAAGCAAGGGGAAAGGGGAACTCAACCTAAGACTAAAGCTAGCCTAATTCGAGCAAAAACTTGAAGATTGATGAAAAAGTCGAGTATGAAGTTATACCTTTGCTTTTCCACAAGATTCAAGTTCCTTGATGATTAGAAATAGGTAGGAATTACAAATAGCCTTAAAAACCCAGCAAAAGACCCGAAAAACTGAATTTGAGGAAAAAATCTAGGTTTTTTTAAGACGGATTTTCTGAGATTTAGGGTGAGTGAGATTGATTTTGGGGTTATTGAGTGTAGAATAATGATTAGGGAGAAGATTGGGATTTATTTTGATGAAGGTTTTGGAAGATTTGAGTGAGAAAGATGGATTTTTGAGGGATTGGGGGTTGGGTTTAGTGTGGTTGTCGTGAAAAGCAAAGAAGAAGATGAGGTTTTGTTTTATGAAGAACACGGGCAAAGGCTGAAGAATAAAACGAAATCTGCTCTCGACGCAGGCTGTGTCCTACGACGCAGGCTGCGTCCTTCACTGCCGGATGGTTCTTGCTTTTGCACTTAGCAAAATTTTTGCTAAGTGCTCCAAACACCCCCATACTTGCAATTTCACTTCAATGGTCCATAATAACCTCCAATATCTAAATTCCATCGATTCCCGAACTTTTTATCCGTGGCACGCATCCCGAGGCGGCCAAAAACTCGCAAAACTTCACAAAACCGTTAGTAACTTCAAAAAAATTTTGTTTGATGCAATGTCTAACTAACTTAAAACAACTTAAATGCTAAGATTTAACAAAGAAACTTCAAAGAAATATTCACAAGGATAGAGTATGTACATGTTTTGCCGTTTATTTAGAGTCGATGGCTCGACTTAGCTATTTCAAGCTTTTCAACTTTGATAAATGGGGTCTTCAAGCAAGACCTCTTCTTCCCCCTCCCGGGTACATCCTTGGAAGTAGTGCTTGAGACGGTGGCCATTCACTTTGAGGAGCTTTCCATCCCCGGGCCCCTCCACTTCAATAGCCCATGAGTAAACACTTTCTTGACGGTATAAGGTCCAAACCATCTTGACCTCAACTTGCCCGGAAAGAGCTTAAACCGGTTTTGGAACACAAGAACTTTATCACCCTCCTTGAAAACTCTACGGTTTATCATCCCATCATGCCATCTTCTTGTTTTCTCTTTGTAGATGGAAGAGTTCTCATAAGCATCTTGGCGAATTTCTTCAAGTTCTTGTAATTGAAGCTTCCGGTGCATACCGCTCTCATCTTGGTTTTGGTTGAAAGATTTGATAGCCCAATAGGCTTTGTGCTCAACCTCCACGGGGAGGTGGCAAGCCTTGCCATAGATGAGACGGAATGGGGACATGCCAATGGGGGTTTTGAAAGCGGTCCTATATGCCCACAATGCATCAACTAGCCTCTTACTCCAATCCTTTCTATCCGGATTCACCGTCTTTTCAAGTATTCCTTTAATTTCACGGTTTGAGAGTTCGGCTTGCCCGTTTGTTTGTGGGTGGTAGGCCGTGGAAATTTTATGATTCACCCCATACCTCTTGAGAAGGCCTCCAATCACCTTGTTGCAAAAATGGGTCCCCCTATCACTAATGATAGCCCTTGGAAAGCCAAACCGAGAGAATATGTTCTCTTGAATGAAAATGGCTACTACCTTGGCATCATCGGTGCGGGTAGGAATTGCTTCAACCCATTTTGATACATAGTCCACCGCTAAGAGGATGTACAAATAACCACCGGAATTTGGAAAAGGGCCCATAAAATCAATTCCCCACACATCAAAGATCTCACAATATAGAAGAGGTTGTTGTGGCATCTCATTTCTCTTTGTCAAATTCCCCACCCTTTGACATCGGTCACAAGTCTTTACAAATTTGTGGGCATCTTTAAAAAGGCTTGGCCAAAAGAAACCGCATTCAAGCACTTTTCTAGCGGTTCTTTGTGGCCCAAAATGTCCTCCACAAGCATAGTCATGACAATGATGTAAGATGGAAGGGATCTCACTCTCGGGCACACATCTTCTCACAAGTTGATCTTGGCAAAATTTCCACAAGTAAGGATCATCCCATGTATAGTACTTGGCATCGGACTTGACTTTGCTCTTTTGATGAGAAGAGAAATGGCTTGGGAGCCGCTTTGTCACCAAATAGTTGACCATGGTAGCATACCATGGCTCCTCCACTTGTATAGCATAAAGTGACTCATGAGGGAGACCTCCTTCAACCTCCTCAAGAGGGCATGATGGTCTTCCTTCATGGTTTAGCCGGCTCAAATGATCCGCCACCACATTCTTCACCCCTTTCTTGTCTTTTATTTCCACATCAAACTCACTTAGAAGAAGAATCCATCTCAACAACCTTGGCTTTGCATCCTTCTTTGCCACAAGGTATCTAATGGCGGCATGATCGGTGTAGATGATCACCTTTGTGCCCAAGAGATAAGATCGGAATTTTTCTAGAGCATAAATCACACCAAGGAATTCCTTCTCCGTCGTGGAATAGTTCTTTTGAGCATCATTCAAGAGGGTAGAAGCATATTGGATCACATGGGGTCCCTTGTCACTCTTTTGACCCAAAACCACTCCCAATGCATAGTCACTTGCATCGGTCATGATTTCAAATGGAAGATCCCATCGTGGTGCTTGAATAATTGGTGCGGTGACCAATCTCTCCTTCAAGTCATTGAATGCTTTCCTACATTTGTCATCAAAAACAAATTCCGCTTCCTTGTGCAAAAGCTTGCATAAAGGGTTAGCAATCTTGGAAAAATCCTTAATAAATCTCCGGTAGAAACCGGCATGTCCTAGAAAAGACCTAATGTCTCGGGTGTTAGAGGGATAAGGTAAGGTTTTGATAATGTCAACCTTAGCCTTATCCACCTCAACCCCCCTTTCCGACACTACATGTCCCAAAACGATGCCACTAGTCACCATGAAATGACATTTTTCGGAATTTAAAATGAGATGGGACTCTTGGCATCGCTCTAAGACAAGAGCAAGGTGTTTTAGACATGCATCATAGGAGTCCCCATGGACGGTGAAATCGTCCATGAATACTTCTATGATTCGTTCTACATAGTCGGAGAAAATACTCAACATGCACCGTTGAAAAGTTCCCGGTGCATTACACAAACCAA
The DNA here is from genome assembly GCA_022085475.1 of Heliosperma pusillum. Taxonomy (NCBI): domain Eukaryota; kingdom Viridiplantae; phylum Streptophyta; class Magnoliopsida; order Caryophyllales; family Caryophyllaceae; genus Heliosperma; species Heliosperma pusillum. Next base: position 8,104 of record JAIUZE010031528.1, on the reverse strand, counting down.
AGGGCATACGACGATAAGCAAATGTACCAAATGGGCATGTGAATGTGGTCTTGACTTGGTCCTCGGGTGCGATTGGGATTTGAAAATACCCCGAGTACCCGTCAAGGAAACAATAGAAAGCTTTCCCCGCTAATCTTTCTAACATTTGATCAATAAATGGTAGCGGGAAATGGTCTTTCAATGTAACCGCATTCAAGCGGCGGTAGTCAATACACACTCTCCAACCGGTTTGTGGTCGGGTGGAGACCAAGTCTCCTTGTGCATTCTTGACTACCGTCACTCCTCCCTTTTTGGGTACGACTTGAGTTGGGCTAACCCAACGAGAGTCGGAAATAGGGAAAATGATACCCATTTGCAATAGCTTAATTACCTCTTCTTGCACTACCTCCGCCATGGGTGGATTGAGCCTCCTTTGGGGTTGTCGGACCGGTTTGGCATCCACTTCAAGCCGTATCTTGTGCATGCAAGTCACCGGGCTTATCCCTTTTAGGTCCGCTATGCTCCACCCAAATGTTTCCTTATGCTTTTCAAGTAGTGATACCAATTTGCCTTCTTGGTCCTCGGTGAGTGTGCTTGAAATGATAAGTGGTAGGGTGTTCTTGTCCCCTAGAAAGATGTACTTTAAATGGCTTGGGAGGGTCTTCAACTCGACCTTAGGAGGTTGGATAATGGAAGGGAGGGGCTTGTGGAGTGGAATACTCAAAGCAAACAACTCGGATAGGTTAGCCAGTGCAGGACGCAGGCTGCGTCCAGTGACGCAGGCTGCGTCGTGTGACGCAGGCTGCGTCGAGCACTGCCTTGCCCTGTTTTCAGCATCTCTATGACGTTGAGCTCCTCATATGTTTCCATGGGCTCTTCCCTCTCCAAGTCTTCAAGACATTCCTGCACATCAAAGCCAACAACAAGCGCAAACCTTCCTCTTCCATGGGGTTAGTTAAAGCTACCTCGAGTGGGTCTCTATCACAAAGTTTATACATTTGATTCACTAATGGCTCAAAGATATCCAAGAAGAAACAAGATTGATGGTCACTCGGGTGCCTCATGGAGTCATATATATTGTAAGTTAACCTTTTTCCTTCAAATTCCATAGTCAAGCACCCGTTTGAAACATCGATCTTGGTATTTGAAGTTTTCATAAACGGCCTACCAAGAAGGAGAGGGGTGGCACTAGAGCTAGATTCCATATCTAAGACGTAGAAATCCGCCGGAAAGACAAGATTATCGACTTCCACTAGTACATCCTCTACCATGCCCTTGGGGTAAACACTAGACCTATCGGCAAGTTGAATGACTACCCCGGTCTTAGACAAAGGTCCTAAACCTAGGGTCTCATAAATAGATAAAGGCATGACGTTTATAGAAGCCCCAAGGTCTAGCATGGCACGTTTAAAACTTTTCCCCCCAATAGTGCAAGGAATAGTGAACATGCCCGGGTCTCCACATTTCTTTGGTAAATTTTGTTTGAAAATGGCCGACACATGTTCACTCACCCTAACCTTATGGGTTCCCTTCTTTGGATTTCTCCTAGGTGTGCAAAGTTCTTTCAAAAACTTTGCATACCTAGGGACACTATTCAACAAGTTAAGGAGAGGAATGTTAACCTCACATTTCCGGAAAGTCTCATATAAGTCATTCTCCTTGGCATATTTCCTTGTGCTTATCAAAGCACTAGGAAATGGGACTTCCGGTATGTACTCCTCCACTTCATCATCTTCAATAGTGTCCTTGCTCTTCCTTGAATTGTCTCCCTTGGGGTCCTTGCTTGTGGATCCCCCTTTTTCATTTCTCAATATCTCTTCTTGACCAACCACCAATTCTCCTTGGTCTTCAATCTCAATGGTTTCCATATCAATATTCTTCATCTTTTCCTTTCCCTTGCCAAGGGGGTTTACTTCCAACTCTTTGCCTCCCCTCAATGTCATGGCACTAGCATTTTCCCTTGGTGGGGGAATGGTTTGAGATGGGAATCTTGTGGAGCTTGAGGCTTGGGATTTTGACAAATTTGAGGCCATTTGGGATAGTTGGGTCTCTAAGTTGTTCACCCTAAGGTTATTAGCCTCCCTATCCTTCCTTGCTTCCTCTCTATCCCTCCTTGCTTCCTCCCTATCCTTCTCTTGATTGGCAAGAAGTGTTTGCAAGATGTCACTCAAGTTCCCTTGAGAAGAAGAATTCCCTTGATTTGGATTTTGGTTTGGTTGTCTTTGGGATTGAGAATTACTTGGAAAATTTGAGTTGTTGGGTCTTGGGTTGTTGTTGTTGAAATTTCTTTGGGGATTTTGGTTGAAATTTGTGTTTCGGTTTTGGGTTGGATTTTGGGCTCTCAAGTGATTGAATTGACCATTTTCAAAACTCTTTGACTTGTCTCCTCCCCACCCCAAAAGATCACGATTTCCCACTTGGTTATACATCCCTCCACCACTTGGGTTTCTAGCATTGTAATTCCCATACCCCATGGCATTGACACTCTCCATAGTGGCTCCTTGCTCAATCATGATGTAACATGTATTTGTAGCATGTTCACCTCCACAATAAGAACATTCAAGCGGTTCGGGGTGTTGAGAAAATGAATTACCTTTGTTAACAACCAAGTTGGATACCAAGCTTTTAAGTTCACCCATCTCTTGCATGAGTTTGTGATTTTGAGAGGCATGAGAATCTTCCATGGAAGAAACATTTCTAGAGCTTCCTCCCCTTTCATTCTTCCTCCTGTAGCTTCTTGTGTTCATAGCAAACTTCTCAATAATGTTGTTGGCCTCGACCACATTAAGTGTATCAATACCACCTCCGGTGGCGGCTATAATCATCCGTTTGTCGTTTTGGCATAATCCTTCATTGAAGGCCGTCAATAGATCATCACCCGACATCCCATGATAAGGGTACCTTGCCACGAGGCTTTTGAATCGCTCCCAATAGTCATAGAGAGTTTCCCCCATGTCTTGCTCAATGGTAGTGATGAGCTTCTTTGAGTGGTTATGCCTTGAATCCGGGTAGTATTTCTCAAGAAATTTCTTCTTCAAACCCACCCAAGTATTGACGGAATGGGCCGGAAGACAAAATAACCATTCCTTAGCGGCATCTTGTAGAGAGAATGGAAATGCCCTAAGTTTAAATTGGTCTTCGGTCACTCCTTGAGGGATGGCCCCTTGGCATATCATGTGAAATTCGGCCAAGTGCCTATTGGGATCATTCCCCACCATTCCATGAAATCTTGGCAAATTATGAACAAAGAACCCCTTTAGCTCGAAATTTACATCCCCCATGGGAGGGTATGCGATACACAACGGTTGCTCTTCATAGTTTCTTGCCCGGATTTCACCAATAGTTCTATTATCTTCCATTTCGGGTGGGTAGATGATGTTCAAAGGTGGTGGTCTCCTAGGAGGTGACTCAAACACTTGTTCTTGTGGTTCTTGTGGTTCTTGAAAAATATTGTTCCCAAACTCTTCTTCACTAGGCTCCCTCCCAAAGGGTCTCCTATAGAGGGGGTTCGAAAACAACCAATTGGAAATGCTACTTGAGGACGGGTCAATGTCTTGGTCACCAAATCCTTCTTGTGACCTAGGCATAAACTTTTAAAAACAACTCCACAACACAATTAGTAACTTCAAACCCAAGTAACCTACAAACAATACAAAAAGAAATATTTGAAAAACAATCTAAACAAAATATGACACTAACAAGAGTTCAATTTGATATTTAGCTATATTGCCTTCCCCGGCAACGGCGCCAAATTTGACGAGCTTATTTTACGGTGTCGTTAAATCCGCAAATTAGCTAAATCAAATAACAATTTATAAAGCCAAATCTAGACTCAAACCAACCTAAGTAAAGGGTAGTAAGGGTAAGACAAGGATCGAACCCAAGGGAAGGCGATGAATGCTAAAAATCTAATCTAGACTCTTGCTAAAAACCGATTAAACAAATTAATTAATCTAACCACAAATTAAAACACTAATTGAAACAAAGACTTGAATTACTTACAAACTATGATATTCACAATGGTAAACATGTAGATAACAAATAGGAAGAGAGTTTTTCATGAGAAAAGATTATCAAGCCTAAAAATCACCAACACTAACTAAATACTCAAAGATTCAAATATGGAGAAATAACTTAGTGCAATTATCCCAAGTTCCCCCACAATTAACAAAGTAAAGACCCTTCTTTCCTTCCTTTCTCTAATTATCTATTACAAACTTCTAAAAAATAGCCACCAATGAATTAAACCATCCATAAATGACTCAATACAACTAAACCCATACTTATTAAAACATAAGCATAAATAAAGATGCAAGCTTTAAGCACAAAACCAAAGAAGCATGCTAGAATCATGTAATAAAACATTAAACCATGTCCTAAATACACAATAATCCAAATTCCACTCAAAAGATTCCAACTTTTAAACCAAAGTTACAATCTTTCAAGTTGCTTCAACAAATACCAAGACAAATCAACCAAATTCATCAAGACAAAGCAATTAAATCAAACAAACAATTACTAAGATGGTTAGCCTTAACAACAATTTATTCAACAATGAAATTCAAACATAGGAAAATGGAATTAAATAGAGAAGGAAGGATTAAAAAGGTCTTACAATGCTAAAAGGGAAGAACATGTTCAAATTACACTAAGCAAAAGAAGATTAGCTACCCATAGTTTTCATAATACAACCAATTTCTAAATAATAACCAATTACAAGAGCCAAACTTGAAGAACAAAGTAGAGAAAATGCTAAGGAAAATATGATGTTGTATGTTGAATGCTTGATGCCCTTCTCTCTCTTCAGAATTCTTCTTTTATACCCTTGGTCCGCAAACCTAGGGGCCTTGAAAGGTGGGCTTTCAAAAGACAAGACAAGAAAGCGAAGAAAACCCGTGCTGAGAGATGACGCAGGCTGCGTCCTACGACGCACGCTGCGTCGAGCACTGCCGGATTTTTGCCTTGTTTTCCTTCTTGACTTTCGTTGACCCAAGGATATTAGACCCCGCCTTGACTTCCATTGACCCATTGGGCTTGGTCTACATACCTTGATGATTCATTGCTAGCCCACTCCAATTTCCGGGTTTTATGGGTCTCGGGTTTTCGGGTTTGACTTTCATTGACTTTCGGGATTTGACTCTCAAAATTGACTTAAAATACTAAATATTAACATTATTACAAAAACTAAAATTAACATAAAACATAGCTAATGACCCGTAAAAAGTAAAACGAAAGACTCTAAAAATTGCTACTAGACACGACAATATTTGACGTTGTCAAACACTCCAGTAACATTTTTGGAAAATTGGAATTTGTATGATGAGGTGCTCTGTGCCGGTCCACCGGCCGCCGGTCCACCGACCGGCCTAGACCACTTTTCTCTGTTTTCCTATGATTTTGGATTTTTGCCTGTGTTCTGAGCCGGTCCACCGGCCACCGGTCCCCTGCCCGGCCTGGAACACGGCTGTGTTGTTTTCCTTTAACTTATAAAATTCGTAATTTATAATAGTTCGCATGATCCGTTTGTCGTATAATTTTATGTAGTGACTTACAATATTCATGTTTTGGATATATGATATCTTATTTGCTTGTATCACATGTTTTGAGACGGTTTTTGATATGTCCCACTTTTAGTCGGTTTTTACATATGATACGGTTTGAGCACTATTTTGTCTTGTGCTTTGTATTCTCATTCCCTTGGCTACCTTCCCGTTCGTAAGGCTGGAATGTCGGAACAGAGAGGTATCCTACTGCTTAAATGCATGTGTTAGTGGGCATACGACGACGTTGTTGGGAGTTGAACGCTATGCGTTGATCGACCCGGCCGTCAAATGTTGTGTACTTGCGAGGTGGTGTTATTTGCATGTAGCGTACCGCTTGTTATGTTGAGCTCTTTTCCGCCTCTTTCGTGAATTGATCTCCGAATTTGGGGTACTCGGCGTTTTCTTTGTAAGATCGAGTCCTTGGATGCGAAAAGTTTATCGCATGTCGAATCGGAAAATGTTTATTCCGAGATTCTGCCAGTTTAGACTAGGACGGATATTATTATCGTCGTGCTACCAGAAGGAAATTAGTTACATATACGAATGGTTGATCGTGTATGAGTTCAGGGAAATGTTTTATCTCGTGGATCCTGTTAATCATACTTGCCATGTACACGATGCTAGTACGTTTCATTTACCGTGAGATATGGTCTTGTGTCGTCTTTGAATGCGTGATTTCATGATATTATTCATGGTCATTGCATGATTGGACACCGTCAATGTCTTGGTTCGTGAATGGATGATAATATGTTTGGTTTACTGTGATCATCGCATGCCTGACTTGGTTGTTGTCGAGTCTCAATCTTATCAATCTTATACCGCTAACGGTGAGATGCAAGCCCTAGTGAGCGTATTCGGTTGCCTAAGAGTGTCTTTCCCCGAGTCTTTGAATAACATGATGGTTTCGGATTTGATTTCCACATGATCTTATCATTATATATTGGATTGCCTATCTATTCTTATCGTAACTCACATGTATATCTATATATGCATGATTTTACTTTTGTATTTCCTTATATGTACGTTTAAGGTGATATAGCTGGGAGAACCCGGAGTTACTCCCCACTGACTGTGGCGTTCATGTTTTTCAAGAATGAACAGATTGCTTGCATGGATGGCTTTTTGCTTATGCTATTTTGGGTTCGGGTGTGAGCTAGCGGGCGTTGTCCCTGGAAGTTCACCTCTAGACGAATTTAGCTAGTTTTGTTAAACACTTGTTCTTTGCTAACATTTTAAGAGACCCCGTCTCTTTGTTAATTTTCCGCTTTTAGTTGTAATATTTTGACACTCCTCGTCTTATTTAACTTGCATGTATAAAATTTTTTAAAACTACCTATTTCCGCAATATAATTTACATGCTTGTTTGTTTTATATTTCCGCATTCGCGAGGGTTGTCACACTTATGATCTAAATCTCTTCTTATATCATCTTCATACTAACTTCTTATAATCTACATACCTTATTATTGTCATCCGTCTTCTCAGCCGGCTCCTCATGTTGCGTCCCCTTTTCAGAGTTATTTACCTTATAAAATTAATTAACCAATCAAAGGCATGGCTGCTGGAAAGAACAAATGCAGAGGTTCAAAATGGTTAAGTCGTATTTACCTTATCGGCTTGAGGTATCAAAACATCAGCAGCATTAGGTACCTCACCCGTCTCCTCAAGTTGCATCCCCTTTTCAGACTCATTTACCTAATAAAATTAACCAATCAAAGGCATGGCTGCTGGAAAGAACAAATGCAGAAAAAAAAAAAGAAGTCATATTTACCTAATCGGCTTGAGGTATTAAAACCTCAGCAGCACTAGGTACCTCACCCATCTTCTCAGTCGTCTCCTCGTGTATTGGCAAGGTAGTAGTGTCTGCCTCTTGACCAATCTGTTGCAATACCTCACACTTTTTAATGACATCCTCCATCATCTTCAATTCTTTTTCGGAAGGCTTGCCTCCATAATTCATCTTTAGTATCACGGAGGCCAATAACTGAACCTGCACGCCCAAAATGTAGAATCAACATTTTGTTAAAACAATAACATGTGAATTTTAAATGACAATAACAAATGGTACCATGTCAGCCTTCCCCTTATTTTTCTTCTTCTTTTTAATATTTCGTGTGTGACAACCCTCGCGAATGCGGAAATATAAAACATACAAGCATGTGAAATATATAGCGGAAATGTGAAGTTTTAAAAACTTTTATACATGCAAGGTAGAAAATACGAGGAGTGTCAAAAAGTTACAAACTAAGTACGGAAATACAACAAAGAGACGGAGTCTCTCAAAATGTTAGCAAAGAACAAGAGTTTTAGCAAACTAGCTAATTAACGACTAGAGGTTAATCTTCCAGGGACAACGCCCGCTAGCTCACACCCGAAACCAAAATAGTCAAAAGCAAAAAGCCATCCATGCAAGCAACCTGTTCATCCATGAAAAACATGAACGCCACAATCAGTGGGGAGTAACTCCAGGTTCTCCCAGCCATATCACATCAAACGTACATAGAAGGAAATACAAAAGTAGAAGCATGCATATATAGATATACATGTGAAATACGATAAGGATAGATAGGCAATTCAATATAT
>JAIUZE010031527.1:0-16689 GCA_022085475.1 Heliosperma pusillum | reverse complement strand
CAATGTTGGACCCTATTCAAGTGAATAGGACGAACTTAGTATTTTGTCCCTAGTCACTCAATGAGGTGACGTCTCAAAGTGACTAGATTGTAAGTCGATCGATGGTTGGTATAGCACCATGGGGTCATGGAGATGACTGGTCATTTACATAGACAGACTGTATGACACTCTGTCGGACAGTGACATTGTAGAGACCCTTAAATCAATTATTTGATGTCTGGTCGTGGCAGGGTCTTCTACCTTATTCCTATGAGTCGATTCTTTTGACTGGCGACCGTCTATCTTAGTCGGTGCAGTTTCCGATTGGTTTTGGTTGATGTTCTAGGTCGTGCCGTAAAAGGAGGCCGATGGACATCTTCTGGATCATGGTGATCTGCATCATACAGAGTAGATGCATCAACAGGAATTGTCCACCCACGTTGGGTACAAACATCTTTAGGCCACTCGAGGAGGAGTTACTGTGAATGCGTGGCCACGCTCGGAGAGAGATCTATGGTAGATTTTCCGGTCAGACAGTTACTCTCCCTATCGAGAAAACTACTCTAGATATAATCAATCGCAAGTGCGACCTGAAAGACACCTTATGTTGAGTGGGAGATGTGATAAAAGAGAGAAGAGAATTGGTGACGCACACTTGTGTCAGACAAGTGGGAGATTGTTGGAGTAGGTGTCCTCCACAATAGTGCGCCACATAATAAATCTTATTAAGGAATATAATTGGGATATTTATTGACTATATATATGATTAGTCAAATGATTAACATAAATCAATAACGGTTGGCTGACTAGAGTTTGACGTTATTGTCGTATGACGGCGGTGATCAACTGATCCCTTTCGGTCACACCTAAAGGATGAAATCCAAATAGTAACTAACTATTTGTATATGATACAGTTGATTAGTCCATTACATATATGTGATATGTACGAGAGTTAATTGTTAGAAATTGAGTTAAGAACTCAAATTCGATTAAGTTTATTTTTCAATTATGCGATAATTGACTAATAAATTTATATCTTATTTTAATACGATTATATAAGATTTAACTCAGTAATTAATCGTTAAATTACTAAATTAGTTGAGGTTTTGAGATAGAGGTAATTAGTTAATTATATTTACAAGGAGTTGTAAAATAAATTAACTAGGCATTATGGGATCCATTATATATTGATATAATGGTAAAATATTACTTAAAATGTTAAGTACATATTATTTATTTATTTGTGCCATATAATTGTTATATGATCAAATTAACACTTAATTATATAAGATAATTAAGCATATGATTAATAAGTATTTGTGGGACACATACCAAAAATAAAAATAGACCAAATATGGCCTCACATGGCCGGTCAAGTGAGTAGTGGTGAGGTGATGATGGTTGCTTTTGTTCATGCTCACAAGTCACATGTGATTATGACATGAGTAGTAACCTAAAATCATTTCATACAAACACTACACTCTACCACTTTGCATGTGATTAAAATAAGCAAAATAAGACTCTTGTGAGGCTCTTGAGGACCGGCCATATTGCCTATAAAAGGGCAATATGGTTGTTCATTTTATTTTGTTCAAATTCTTGCTTGTTTTTCCTACATCTCTCAAAAACCCTTCTTCTTTCTAAAACTCTCAAATACTAATATTTATTAAGTATTACTAGTGTAGTAATATATTCTAATATTAGTAGTATAATATCTATCTTATTATCTAGTTAATAATAAGGGTGATTATTTGGTATCATCTTGGTGCATCTTGAAGGAGGTCTTCTAGTTTGGAGATTATTATCGTTCATCCATATTAATAGCTTAAGAACAACAAGAAGGAGTTCTTGTTGTGCCTATTTTATTTCCATATCAATGTGAGGAAGTTTCTTCTTTTATATAAATGTCTTTATATTTGCATGCATGTTACATAGATCATTAAATACTAAATTAACAAGTAATTTAGTAACAAATTAGAGGAGTCTATTTAAGGTCTATGGACTTTTAACATAAAGGTAAAAATCCCTGATTTTCTAGGTAGCATGAACCCTGATGATTTCCTAGATTGGTTAAGTTCAGTAGAGAGAGTCTTTGAATTTAAAGGTTATACTGATAGAAGGGCTTTTAAAGTGCCCATCATGAAACTAAAAGGATATGCATCTCTATGGTATGAAAACATGAAGGTTCAGAGGGTTAGGGAAGGTAAAGACCCTATTAAATCTTGGGATAAGCTTAAAAAGAAAATGAAGGCTAAGTTTGTGTCAAAAGACTACACCCAAGACATGTTTATCAAACTAACCCACCAAAAACAAGACAGTAGGCCTGTTGAATCCTACTTGAGGGATTTTGAGCAACTCACACTTCAATGTGAGATTACTGAAAAACCTGAGCAGAAGATAGGTAGGTTTCTGGAAGGTCTTGATGAAAAGATAGATAGCAGGGTAAAGTTACAGCACCTGTACTCCTTTGAGGAGGCAGTTAGCCTGTCCTTAAGGATTGAGAAGTTAGGAAAGGGAAAGTCAGCCCCTCCCAAACCCCAGACTAGACCCTCTTTTAAACCTTACACTGGAGTCAGGATAGGAGAACCCTTGGTCCCTGCTAAACCTCATGTAGTAGACAAGGGGAAGGCCCTTGAGATAGACCTGAGGAGGACAGTGGCCCCTAAGAAATGCTTTAAATGCCACGGCTTTGGGCATTTTGCCAAGGACTATCCCTCTAAAAGGGCTTTGAGCAACATGGAGATTGTGGAGTGGGGTGATGAATAAATCCTTGTGTGTGAGGAGAGCCTGGAGGAACCTGAGGAAGAACCTAGTAAGAAGATGATAGAGCCTGATGCGGGCTTGAGTCTAGTGACCTGGAGGGTTATGCACACCCAGCCTCAACCCTTGGAGGATGATCAGAGGCAGCAGATATTCAGAACTAGGTGTACCATAAAGGGAAGGGTTTGTAACATGATAATTAACATTTATGGAACAAAGGGTGTTGGGATGCCAAATGGGTAAAGTTCTTGCAGTCCTTCTCATTCTCCAGCAAGTATATGGAGGGCAAGAACAATATTGTGGCTGATGCATTGTCTAGGAGGTCTGTGATGTTAACATTTATGGAACAAAGGGTGTTGTGATTTGAGTTCATGAAAGAACTCTATCAGGAAGATCCAGATTTCAGGAATGAATGAGAGGTGCATCAAGAAGGACAAGTTAAGAAAGGGAGCAAATACACAGCCCAGGAAGGCTACTTATTCTATGGAAACAAACTATGTGTGCCTAAGGGACCTTATAGGGGACTGTTGGTCAAGGAAGTTCACTCCAATGGCCTTGCTGGTCACTTTGGGGTGCAGAAGACCTATGATATATTGCAGGATCAGTTCTATTGGCCTAAGATGCTCAGTGATGTGCAAGATGCTCTCAAAAGGTGCAGGTCCTTCCAACTAGCCAAAGCACATTTTCAGGCTGTCCCTTACACACCACTCCCAGTACCAAACAAGCCATGGGAAGATCTCAGCATGGATTTCATTGTAGCACTACCAAGAACTCAAAGGGGAAAGGATTCCATCATGGTAGTTGTAGATAGGTTCCGCAAAATGGCACATTTCATTGCTTGTAAGAAGACTGAAGATGCTTTGGGGGTGGCTGAACTATACTTCAAGGAGGTTGTCAAGTTACATGGTGTACCTAGGAGCATTGTCTCAGATAGAGACACAAAGTTCATGAGTCACTTCTGGAGGAGATTGTGGAGGCTATTGAAGACTAGGCTACTGTTTAGTACTTCTCACCATCCTCTAACTGATGGGCAGACAGAAGTCACTAACAGGACCTTAGGGAAGATCCTGAGGAGCATTGTTTCAAAATCCTTGAAAAATTGGGATCTCAGGCTAGCACAAGCTGAGTTTGCCTTCAACAGAGCCCCCTCTAGCAGCACAGGTAAGAGTCCTTTTGAAACAGTTTATGGTACTAACCCTCTCATGCCTACAGACCTGGCCCCAGTCAAAGGAAACAAAGCAAACTATGATGCAAAGAAAAGAGCTGAGCAAATGATACAGATTCATGAGCAAGTCAAGAAACAGATTGAGAAATCCAATGAGTCATACAAAGCTAGATCCAAAGGGCCTAAGAAAGCAAGGGAGTTCAAAGCAGGGGATCTTGTATGGTTACATTTAAGAAAGGAGAGATTTCCAGATAAGAGGAGAAACAAGCTTATGCCAAGAGCTGATGGACCATTTGAAATATTGGAGAAGCTGGGTCCTAATGCTTACAAGGTGGATCTACCAGGAAGCTATGATGTCCTTGGTACCTTCAATGTTGGGGACCTGAGCCCCTACCATGGTGAATCAGATGATGAAGATTTGAGGGCAAATCCTTTTCAAGAAAGGGAGGTCGCAACAGGAGTACATGATCAGGGCAAGACACAAACTCAAGACAACAACATCATTCAAGACAACAACAACAATACAGCCAACACTATGACTAGTTATGACAATGTTTTATTCAGTCCAAGTAACCACCACCTCAGGCCAGCAAAAACAACACCACACCAGCCAGAACAAAGCCTAGCCATTCACTTCCCAAGACTTAGCCAAAAAGACACACAACCAACAACAAAACAAACCCAACACAACAACAACAACCTTCAGCCACAACCAGTCAATCATAGTCTTTCTAAATAGGGTCCATGGGGCCTTATACACTCAAACAAGCCTAAACAGTGATTAATCTTAGTCCTAGGTAGGGTCCTCTATAACTTTGCCCAGGATTTCTTATCCAGGAAATGCACACAACAAAAGTAAGCTTAGGGACAAACTCAAACTGTCCAGAATTCAGCCCTTTTTGCAGTAGTTCAAATGTCACTATCAAACTTTCCTATTTGAACAAACCAGCTCGAGGATCTTTTAGCAGACCCTTTGGCATTCATCCTACTCCAGTCTGGCTCAAGAACCAAGCTTGAAAGTCCACTCCTTCACCAGATCAACCCAAGCAAACCAATTAAGTCAGATTGTCTTATGTGAACTACTTTTTCTACTTTATTGCTTTAGTGTGAACAATGTAGCTGTTATTTATGTTTCTTTTGTAAGCCAACTATGGCCCTAGATGTAATGAACGAGTAAGATGTAATATCATTGCCTATAAAGGCTTATTCCTAATGAATGAAAGACAGATTTGAAGTAAACACAAAAACTGAAACCTTTGTTTCTGTTATTATCTCTTGGCTGTGTGCTTGAGAAACTTCCTTTGCTGTGTGCTTGGAAGTAATCTTAGACCCTTAGCTGTGTGCTGGGATCAAGGTTCAACCCTCAACCATTGGCTTTGTGCTTTGGTTAAGCTTCTATCTCTTTCTTTCAGCATTCAGTCCAAACAAAACAAAACAAACTTTGAGTGTCCTTAGCTTAGTTTCTTTTGTCTACATTGTGCTTGTTTCCTTGGTACTTTCAGTGCACATAGTGTCTTACAGGGACTCTAAGTTCATGAGTCACTTCTGGAGGACACTCTGGAAGCTGCTAAAGACCAGACTCCTGTTCAGCACCTCCCACCACCCTCAAACGGATGGACAAACAGAGGTGACCAACAAGACATTGGGCAGAATCCTTAGATGTATCATTTCCAAGTCCTTGAAGGATTGGGATTTAAAATTGGCCCAAGCAGAATTTGCATTCAACAGAGCCCCCTCTACTAGCACATGTAAAAGCCCCTTTGAAATTGTTTATGGCACTAACCCTTTGATGCCAACAGACTGTGTACCAGCAGCAAGGAAGGTGGTACCCTATGATGCAAAGACTAGGGTGGAGCAGATGATGCAGATACATGCCAAGGTGAAGCAACAAATTGAGAAGTCCAATGAAATGTATAAGTCTAGAGCAAGAGGTCCAAAGAAATCCAGAGAGTTCAAGGCATGGGGCCTAGTGTGGTTGCACCTAAGGAAGGAGAGGTTTCCTGACAAGAGGAAGAACAAGCTGAGTCCAAGAGCAGAGGGTCCCTTTGAGGTCATTGAGAAATTGGGTTCTAATGCATACAAGATTGACCTCCAAGGAGAGTATGGAGTGCATGGCACATTCAATGTTGGTGATCTAAGCCCATATTATGGAGAATCTAATGATGACACTAGTGAGGATTTGAGGGCAAATCCTTTTCAGGAAGGAGAATTTTCAACAGGAGTTGAACCTCCAGTCAGCCAGAACAATGTCACAGCAAGAACATGAAGCTTACCACCTACCCCACACCCAGGCAGGAGTCACACAGCAGAGACACCAAGCTTACCACCTCCCAGGTTCCTACCTCTATGGCAAGAACAAGCAGGAACACCAGCAAGAACAACCAAAACCAGACTAACCAGAGCAGGGTCCATCCTTCATAAAACCAACCAGAACAAGCCCAGTAACCAGCCAATTCGCATGCAGCACGAGTCCAACCAAGGGCTCCAACTTCTTTTCCCTTCAATTTAAGGTCCTTAGTAACATAAAAGTCCAGGACAAGTTTCCCAAATAAGTTCTGGAAGTACCCCTAAAACAACCTACCATATTGAAGATCATTTTGAGGAAGTCAGCAGGAACAAGTCCAATTAAATCTGTCCAAGACTCCCTACTTTTGTGTGATAAACCTAGCATAAATAATAACATTGGGAATGGTATCCAACAGTCCCTCTCAACCCCCAAGACTAGCAGCAACAAACCATACAAAGGCTCCCCAAGAAATTGAGCAACATTACCATTTCAGGAAAGGAACAAGAACACTTTTCAGTCTTGCTTTTATGTCATTTTTGCAGTCTGTTTTACTCGTCCTATTAGCTGACTTTTGCAATTTCTTTTATCAGTATTTGTAAGGCTATTAAAGTCCTTAGATTGTGTTATTTTCAAGGGTGGAGATCTATTGTAATTGCCTATATAAGGCCTGCATTGTAACCCTAAAGAACTTAGACTTGATTAATGATTAAAACTGAACTTTGTTCAAATTAAAAAACTCTTAGCAGTGGCTTGAGTCTTGTTGTGTCTTTAACTTACTTGTGTGTGGGTTAAATACATGGTGTCTAAGGTTTACTGCTTGTGTGCTTGAACCTTAAACACACCCATACAGTCTGTGCTTGTGTGCTAAGTCTGAGGGTACTATCTGTTCTGCCTGGCCTAGTGCAGGTTCCTGGAGTATTTTGAGTCATTTAGTGAGTGTGTGAGGGAGTGTCCAAGCAAGCTCCTTTTGGCCTCTGAAAAGCTCTATGTTTGTAGAGATTTCAGTTCACAACTCCCTTGGCCTCACTTGCCTCCAAGAACAGGCTGTCCTTAGGGACGGGCTTCTTTTTTTTTTTACTCGGTGATAAGGGTTTTAGATGATATTTAGCCTTCCTTTGGACACAACATAAACATTACTCCGACCATCGTGTTCAATCCTTCGATCAAATTGCCATGGCCTCCCCAACAATACATGACAAGCATTCATCGGGATTACATCACATAATATTTCATTTTCATATGGTCCTAATTTCAAAGAAACTAAGGCCTGCTTCTTAAAAAATATCCCATTATTCCCATCAAGCCAATGCAATTTATATGGTTTAGGGTGACTATTAGTAGGTAATTTCAGATTATCAACAAGCTCCCTAGATACGACATTAGTGCAAGAACCGCTATCAACAATAAGATTGCAG
The DNA here is from genome assembly GCA_022085475.1 of Heliosperma pusillum. NCBI lineage: Eukaryota > Viridiplantae > Streptophyta > Magnoliopsida > Caryophyllales > Caryophyllaceae > Heliosperma > Heliosperma pusillum. The sequence continues at coordinate 9,083 of JAIUZE010031527.1, read as the reverse complement.
AGTTGATTGTTTACCTTGCAACGAGAGTGAAACAATCGCTCCCTTTGCTCCTCCTCAACGTTTGCAGCCTCGGTGTGTAGGCTCCGAATCATCAACACCACCTTCTCTTCATCACTATAAGGATCCACAATATGTACTTCTTCATCACTATCATCCTCATCTTGTGAAACTCAACTCGGCTCAAGGGCTAGAAATACGAAATTTGGAATCAATTCATTCAACTCCGTAATCGTTAGAAGTCGCTTTTGTAGACACGCATTGGCAATGTGTCCGTATCCTTGGCATTTGAAACATCGTCTCAACCTCACATCTGTGGTCTCAACCATTGGCCCCTTGCCTTTGTGTTTTGGATCCTCCTTCCGTGTATCCTTGTTGCTCGGTATTGTGACTATATGTTTCGAATAAGCACTCGAACCGTTTTCATAGTTACGACCAAATTCCCTCCTGCCCTTGCCTTACTTTTCACATATAAGAGGCAATCGACAAACATCGTCAAGGACCTCATAATTATGGATTTCTACTCGTTGTTGAAGAGTAGGATTGAGGCCTCGTATGAAACGGGCTGTCCTCAATTCCTCTTTCTCCTCCAAGTCACACACTATGCTCAAATTTTCGAACTCCTTCACATAATCAGCCACACTCGAACCTTCTTGAGCTAAAGATGTCAATCTTAGGTATTGATCTTGCTCATAGTCACACACTATAGATGCCACACTCGAAAATCCTTTCTACTTGACGAACCCAATCTAGAAACCTTTCAGCATCTAGATCCCCATTAAACTCAGGTATGTCGAGCTTAAAACCTCCATCATTGTCATTCTTGCTCTTTCTATTGTTCCTTGGGCAGTCCTCCTCCTCGGAGTCACCCTCGGTACTGACCACATTACCGTCGTTTTTCTTTTGCTTATCACGAGATGTAGCTATGCTCTTCAACACGTAGGAAATCTGCTCAATCTCCGCTTTAAGTCCATTCATATCTTTCATCCATGGCTTTGATTTATTCTCACTGCTCCCGGATTCATATTCCAGGGCTATGACTTCCCAAGACTTATTTATTAGAGAATAAATCTAAAACCTTGCTCTGATAACCACTTGATGTAGAACATAGTCGATTTAGACTAAAAAGTTCAACGGAATGTTCATTCTAGTACTGTAATGACAAGTTTTATATTTGCAACGAAATTATACTGTTTTGTTGTAGTATTTTTGTAATAATAAGAACTGAAATTAAAGATAGAAATGGGTGGATCTCGCTCTCTGCCTCGCAAGGTACAAGCTTGAAACACGCGAAGGCAACCTCGCAAGGCTGTCTTATTTCTTTGGTCTCACAAGACCAAAGAAGCAAGATCACAATAATGTAAACTCTCAGTTTTTTGGATTCATAAACTGATTTTTTTGAATGGGTTGCTTTGGTTTATATAGACCAAAGAACATACAAAAGCATCTACTTTATCTTACACAATCTAAAACATTAAGGTCGAAACATAAGCCTAGGTACTAGACAATCCTCCTAGCTCTTGATTTATTCAGAAAAGAGTTGGACCAGCTGCATTTTCTGAGATAGCACAAAGAGGGAGGAATCAAAAGAGGCTTTAAGTCCAATACAGCTTGTTTTGCCAAAAGGGGAAGATTGAAAGATGTGTGAGCTGATGGACTAGGGTTGCACGGTCCTCAAGAGACCTACACGGACAGCAAAGCAGCAGCAACATGACCATTAGCTGCTTCTCCAATGTCCCATTTCAACATCGTCACAAAACTCGAGCCAAATTTGAAACCACTTACGATGTGAGCTGCATTATGGCTGATGAGGATCTCCTTTTCATTGTCGAGTAATGTTGTTGCATCAATTTCCCGTGGTTTTTGGTCCATTTGATCGACTTTCTCTATCCTTTCGGTTGGCTTGAGCCAGCGTCGCTGATCAACGATGTAGGGTTGAAATGATCGTCCTGAAGTATCATGGTAATGATCTCATCCTGTGCAGATCTGTCGAATCGATCTTCTCGAAATAGAAGGCTAACTGTTGTTTTGTCTAAACAAGGTGTCTAACGAGCTTTGACGATAGGAACTGTTTTTAAGGGAATAAAGTAGCAATCGTGGAAGACCTCGATTCCAGCTAATTGTATTCCTCTATAGTGCCAAGGCTAAGGAATTCCATGAAAGTATTCTTGGCATCCTTCCCTAACGAAATATCCGTTTAGAGTAGGGAGATAAGGTTGCATCTGGATTCCTGTACTCTTACGATTTTGGACTTGAGTAAGCATTTCTAGGGTTTTCTCTTTCGTGGGTTTGTATCCCAATCCCAATGGTATCTTTTCAGAGTTCCCTTTTTTGTAAGGTGCAAGGGTACTCTTTCTGGTAGGGTTTAATGGCATCCCTGGGAAGTATCCCTAGGATATGAACATGTGGTTGACCATTAGGTTAGAGTATGGGTCGAAATATAGAGATGCCAACTCACTCTCTACGAGATTCACACTCTGAAATCCTCCAAGCTCATATACTGGATCTGTGATTACTTGATTGCTGGACATTTTCTCTATCACAGCCTTGATAGGTGACGAAGTGATTGTAACTAGTTTGCCATCTAGAGAAATTTTGATTTTCTGGTTTAGGGTGGATGTTAATGCTTTAGAAGCGTGAATCCATGGCCTTCCCAGAAGTATGTTAAAGGATGCTTCAATGTCCACAATCTGGAAGTTAACCTTTCGCTCGATTGGCCCAGTTGCTATGGTGAGGTTGACTAGCCCTACTACCTTACCTCGTGTCCTGTCATATGGTCAAACACCTTGGTTGGTAGAAGTCCAATATAATTCTTTCATGTCCAATTTACGTGGTGTCTTTAGTGCTATGACATTGACTGCGGAGCCATCATCTACCAAAGGCATTGGTATATTCTTCTTTAGGCACGTGATTGTGATATACAGAGCGAGGTTGTGACTAGCCCTGAAAGGAGGCAAGTCTTCATCTGAGAAAGTAACTGGCTTACTTAGCTTGACTGAATTTTAGAAGATCGACCAAGTTGACTACATCGTCAGGTGTAGAGTCGTGTGCTACATTTAGCTTTTCCAATGCGTGTAGTAGAACCTGGCGATGGGGAAATGAACTTGCAAATAGTTGCCAGACTAAAAGATCAGCCATTTTCTTCTGTAGTTGATTTAGCAGATGGTCAGTAGATGTACCCTCGCCATCATTTGGGGTGTCCTGATCATTAGTAGTAGGATTGTTCTTAGTGACACTTTGATAAGGGTGTCCTGATCGAGTAAGGTTGTCTATATCTTGATCTTCACTATCTTGAGTTTGAGAATGTTTTGTGAGGTACTCATCCTCATTGTCATCGGCCCATATTTCGTTGACGGTATTGAATTCTTTCAAACTGATGATTTCAGCTTCTAAAGTGATGGCTTGTTCAACCAGGTTGTCACATGTTTTGATCACCTCTTGCATTGTAGATTGTTGGGATAGGATTGGAGTGAAAGTGCTAGACCTCTAATTAGACTCCTCTAATTAGTTCATTAAATTACATTAACTTAATGATTTAGGATCTAGTTATCATGCATGCAAATATAAAAGCATAAAAGAAAAGATAAGACGAAAACATCCTTACATTGGGAATTTTCGGTTCAATATGGGCACAATAAGAAATCCTTCTTATTGTTCTTGAGCATGAAATTGATAGATGATCCTCCATAAAACAACCTCCAAAGTAGAAGGTCTCCTTCTAGTTGCACCCAAGATTAAACCCAAATAATCTTACCTTATTATTAACTAGATAATAAGTAAGACAAAATATTACTAATATTATTGTATTACTACACTAGTAATATGTAGAAATATTAGTGTATAAGAGAGTTTAGAGAGAAGTTAAGTTTAGAAAGAGAAGTGAAAAAATAAGCAAAATGAAGTAGTGTAAAAATGAACAACTATTGTTCATTATATGGCACCTATGGCCGGACCACCCAAGTCCAAATGGCCTCTTATTTTGTTTAATTTTATTCACATGCAATAAGGTGGAGTGTCGGAAAATGTTAGTATGATTAAAGCATGTAGGTTATGTCACCATCAAAAAGGAGAATTGTGTAAGAAGAAAAGAACAAAATAATTTCTTCCTACACATGCCATAACCGGCCACATGTGGCTTATTATGGTCCATTTTGAATTTTGATATTTGTCCCACAAATACTTATTAATCATATGCTTAATTATCTTGTATAATTAAGTGTTAATTTGATCATATAACAATTATATGGCACAAATAAATAAATAATATGTACTTAACTTTTAAGTAGTATTTTACCATTATATCAATATATAATGGGTCCCACAATGCTTACTTAATTTATTTTACAACTCCTTGTAAATATAATTAACTAATTACCTCTACCTAAAAATATATGTGATAAGTGAATATCTGTATGATTTTAACCCCCATTTTAGCTCGGTTTTGTATGTCATTTGTGCTTTGTTAAGCCATTTTATGAGCTAATATCGTCTTCTAGGCGAATTCCTGTGTTCTAACCTGTTTTGTAGGGAAAGTGACGTTTCTACGCCCTTTTTCTATATTTTCGAGCATTTGCCTAGAACCCGACGATTTGAAGAAGCAAGCTTGACCATGTCAAAGGCATTTCAAGAAGGTTCACTAACTCAAAAGAGAGAAGGAGCAAAGACAGTTTCGTAGTTGTCGGAAGATCAATAAATTGGGCGAAAGAATTCATCGCTTTACATCAAACCCTATCAACAAACCCAATTGAAGAGGTCAAGGGGGATGATGGAAGTCAAGTCAAAGCAAAGGAAGATGAAGCGTTAGTCAAAAGCTTCCAGATGACAACTTACCCGATCGGGTATCCCTGCTGATCCGAGCATGATGCTTCAACTTCTTATTTTTGTCTTATGTGTTCAATGCTCGACCCCTTCTCCACGAAACCCTAATGCTATATCTAGATGCTCCAGCCTCTCTTCTCAACACACAATCATCCATACAACAATCTTCTTACAAATCCTCTTTAGAATAATCTTTTCTTTTCTCTTTAGTTTTAGTCTTTCTAGTTTAGATCATTTTCTTCTTTTGTTTTTAGTTCTTAGTTTATTTCTGTCCATTTCACATCAAAACATTAGCTTAGATCAATAAGAATTTCAATCTTTGTAGTCTACTTTGTTGGGTACAAGTATTGTAATTCAAGGAACGATTATTCTATGCAAGGGATTTCTATTATCGTTATCACTTTCGTTGTTGATCGTCACCTAGGTATTCCTAATTTATCCTTTGTTTATTATCCTTTATTGTTTTCCATTTGATTGTTATTTTCTATTCATATAATTTAGATTCATTTTCATGTTGTTATAATCGTAATTTTATTTCTTAGATTGTCAAATAGCGTCGTTATTATCGCCACATAGAGAGTCTAAAATTATTGTCAAAACCAACTAAACATGTCTATCCTAGTTTTCATTGTTAATATCATCTTAGACATAAACATTATCATGAGTGAGTAGTCACCTTTCTAGGGTGTAGGGTAGCCATGTTGGATTGGTTAAAAGGTGACAATTGGATAAAAGAAATTGTGCTTTTAAAACATTGTGTCTATCCATGTTTGGACTTTAACAATAGCTGACGATTCCTGATCAAAATCATTGACTAGTATGGAATTCTTATCTAAGGTAGAGATACGAGAATTGAATAGACAAAGCGTGACATGGTGGATTAAGACCTAGTAAATCGCCTAAAAGCCTGCTAGACCATCTGATCTATGATTGTAATGAACACATCATTCTTACAAACTCGCAATGAATTATTTGCATATCCTAAATCCAATTTCATCAATATGTCAATCTACATGTGTGAACCTATTTCCCTAGATGCTTCTCATTATTGTTAATTCATCATTTGCTTTATTGTTTTCATTTAGTTTGCTTTTATTTTGTTTTTATTTATGTTCTTTATTAGTTTAGAATTCAAAACTTCAAAACCCAGAAAATCGTTAGATAAAACTCAATTGTGAGACGATTCACAATCCATAGGAAATACCATCTCCCTGAGGATCGACCCCTACTTCCCTAATTACATTAATTTGTTATTAGCCTAGTCTGGGTAAATTTTCTTTGTATTGGGCTTGCGACAGGCCCGATCAAATTTTGGCGTCGTTGCTAGGGAGCACGGTTTAGTTTTCCTTTTTCTTGTGATTTTTATCGCAATTAGTTTTATCTAGTCTTTAGGAACCCCAGATCTTCTAGACTAGGGACCCCTATTCCTTTAGACCCCGAACTAGAAAGAACTCTGCGTAGGAAATTAAAGCTATTCAACGAAATTTCAAAAGCTTATGATATTTCAAGTTTAGATCGTATTCGTGAGAAATACTCGGATATCTTACCTAATCTTGAAGAATAAGAAGATCCATTCTCAACTTCATTTCCAAAAACCAATCAACTTTCAACCAACATTCCATCTTCATCTTCACAAAAGAAAATGGTTCGACTTTCCGACCATTCCAAACCCACTGCAGATACACTTCCAAGGGGTATCGCTACACCTCAAATCACAGCCCAAAACTTCATCAATCTAATAGAAAGAAATCAATTTGGTGGCAATGCCACATAAGATCCCAACCTTCATATCCAAAACTTCTGTGACTATTGCTCCACGATTAGACAAACTGGAGTATCCCAAGAGCAGATTAGGGAAATGCTTTTTTCCTTCTCTCTAAGAGGAAAGGCAAAACTATGGATCAATAGTCTTGACCGAGTTGCCTTAGGAATAGTCGACTGGGATGGTCTAGCTCTTGCTTTCTATCAAAAGTACTTCCCACCAGAACGATCCGCACTCTTACGGAGTCAAATCACTGGATTCCGTCAGAGAGGCGATGAAAGTCTTTACGAGGCATGGGAAATGTACAAATAATTACAAAGAGAATTCCCTCATCATGGCCTTGATTCATGGTTCCTAGCTATCACCTTCTACAACGGTTGTTGTGGCGAATCGCGTCGTATCCTCGACTCTGCTAACAATGGTCGTTTCGATCAAATCGATGTAGAAATAGCTAGTACGACTATCGACTCAATCGCAAGCCACGATTCTCAGTATAGCAATTCGCGTGCTATGCCACTCAAAACCAAGCAGGACGATTCAAGTAAAGTAGCACTCCTGGAAGCCCAATTAGCCCTTCTGCAGCAACAAGTAGGAAGCTCTTCCTAATCCAAGGAACATGTCAACGTCACTAACCACGTAGTGGTATGTGAGACATGTGGGGTTGGAGGACATAGTTTTCAAGAATGTAGAAGTTTGATAGAGCAAGTTAATGCCTATCAAGGATATAGGTAAGGCAACGCTTTCTCAAACTTCTATAACGTGAACACAAAAACCCATCTTTTTTTGTCCTACAAAAGCACCAACATTCAAAATCCCCACCATCAAATTCAACAACCATTCACACCACACCAACAGAAGCCTTACAATCCACATGGTTTTCACAACCAGAGACCTTCATTTCAATCTAACTTCAATCAACCTTACCAACACCAACCTCAACACCAACCACCCCAAATTCAAGGCCAACCTAATGACTCAAGCTTGAGCAAAATTCAATCCATGCTTCTACAAGTTGTTCAAAAACAAGATTCAATGTTTGCTCAACTTCAAAAGAGTGATCAAGCTCAAAGTGCTGCCATCAAGATGCTTGAAACTCAAATGGAAGTAGTCAAAAGAGTTATCCATGCTTCCATTTCCCCAACGTTTGAGGAGAAATCATAAGGAACCCCAGTTCGGTAAATTCATGGAAGTAGTCAAAAACCTCCAAGTAACGGTTCCCTTCACTGAACTAATCACTCAAAGCCGAATCTTACACAAAATTCATGAAGGATATCTTAACTAAGAAGAGGACTTTAGATGATGTTGAAATCATAGCATTCACAGCTGAATGCAGTGCGTTATTGCAAAATAAGTCCCCTCCTAAGTTAAAGGATCCTGGTAGTTTCTCTATACCTTGCACTATAGGCACCTACACGATTGATAAAGCTTTATGCGATCTAGGTGCTAGTGTGAGCGTTATGCCCTATTCCATATGCGAAAAATTGAATATGGGAATTCTGAAATGCACAAGTATCACCCTGCAAATGGCAGATCGTTCTCTAAAACAACCTATGGGAATTTTAGAAGATGTACCTGTTAGAGTAGGAAGATTTTTCATTCCAGTCGATTTCATAGTGTTAGATATGGCTGAAGATTCGCAAATCCCTATCATTTTAGGAAGGCCATTTCTACACACTGCGGGAGCAGTAATCGATGTAAAGAATGGAAAATTGACATTAGAAGTAGGTGATGATAAAGTCACCTACAACTTAAACAGTGCAATGAAGAGCCCTATGCTTGAAGAGCCTTGCTGTTTCCTTGACATTGTCGACTCAATCATTGATGAATCTCTGTATCCGTCAATAATTGAGGATCCTTTAGAAGCAATTTTATTGTTAGAGGATATCTCTGAGAACGACAATTTTGAGATCAGTGATGTGACACCCTCAAATTTGCGGAAAGAAAAAAAATTATTTAAATACATAAACGAAATATGATAATACATAACGAAGGTGTCATAACATAAAAAGGTCATTACAAAACGGAAATACTATTATACAAAATAAATCTACAAGACGGGAGACATATCTCCCGTATAAATACGGAAATAAAAGTGTGTACAATAATATACAAACTATGAACCGAATATAGGTCCAAGGTAAATACTTCGCTCGCTAGCTCGTCAATGTACCCCAAATATGCATTCACCACCTGTTCGACCGCATTAAATATAAACACGGAAGCCACAGTCAGTGGGGAGTAACTCCGAGTTCTCCCAGCCACGAAATGTCGAGTTTAATGAAACATGAAAAAATAAAAGCAATGTATATAGAAAATACAAAACTTTAACATATATGATATGCTTTTCATGTTATGAAACAATTAACTAACATATAACCTAGCATATGAAAGCTATCATGTGAATCCGGTAATAAAATATAACACAAGGTAGGGAAGCTGGTATTGGCTGGTCAGCGGTTACCAATGTAAACATGGCCTGATACACTCAAACCCTAATAACAGTAAT
>JAIUZE010031525.1:0-10483 GCA_022085475.1 Heliosperma pusillum | reverse complement strand
GATGAAGTGCATGATGCCGTTACAAGCATGACTATTAGGAACCATTCTTAATGTTAGCCAATGCACTCCCAATCGTTACCCTTTATGAAATGGGTCATCATATTTTTCCATAGACTGTAGTTCTTCCCATCGAATACGGGACACTTCAGATGTTTGGAATCCATTAAAATAAAATTAAATGCAGCGGAAAATAAATAAAATAAAAAGATAAATGGATCAGACTCCTTGCTGTAAGGCAATCAAGAGCACGAGGCTCTGATACCAATTGTAGAGTCTATTGATCGAATACAAAAGAGGGGGGGTGAATTGAGTATTAAAAAACTAGCCCCACTTTTTCGATTTATATGATATGTAATTAATTATTTGATCTTATGAAATAAAATCAACTAATTAATTAATCAAAGTAAGCGCGAATAACGAAATAACAAAAAGTAAAGAGATAAGAGAGAGGCACACGATTTTTGAAGTGGTTCAGTTTCACACGTTGAAACCTACGTCCACTATTCTCGATTAATAATTTTTAGTACCTTTCTACGGATTACAAAAATTACCAACCACTCGTATAATCAACACTATGATTATAACTCAAGGTGAGTATCGCTAAATACTCTATACTATCTTACGCTAATAAGAAAGTACAATATAACTCACACAGATTCCAGTTAAAGAATTGTAAGCTTATAATGATGTACTATTATCCAATAACGTATTTCACTCAAGCGATTGATAATAATTGATGCACGACTCTTTTAAAAACAAACTCTAAAAATAATAAATATTTGCTCAAAGGTTTGCTTTAAACCGATTTTGGAAAATCAACACAAGTAAAAAATAAATAGCCGTGTGATGTATTGTGTTTCGTGTATGTCGTGTCAAATAAAGAGTAGTATGTGAATGAGTATTTATAGAAGAAGAATCATAGTAGATCTAAAACCCTAGTATAATATTTAATAAAGATACTTATCTTATCATAAAATAATATTTGCTAATCTTATAGAAATATCTTTATCTCAAAATATTATTTGGTTTATCTTATAGAAATATTTTTATCTTGATATCTCAAAATATTGTTGTAAAGATATAGTAGAATCCTAGATTAGGTAAACTAAGGAAACAAACCTAAGGAGGCCGGATTCACCTAGCTCACGAAACCCTAGGAGGCACGCAACCCTAGGAGGCACAATACTAGGTTTCCACGAAACCCTAGATGGCTCAAACACTAGGTGTGCTAATTAGGTTAACAACAAATTGAGATAGAATATATTAGAAACCCTAGGTAGCATGACAACCCATAAGTTGTATTACTAACCAATAGAATCTCATAAATATATTTTCTATTAAAATAATTGATAAATATAAAAATAAAACTCTTTCACTTTTGAAAACATTTCAAAACATTTTATTTACAAAATCATGCATCAATATTTTATCATCCAATCATTTATGCTAAAGTATAACTTTGAACATAAAATCTCTCGATGGAATAGTTACCGAATGGACGAACCGATACTATCTAATCTTCACAAAGACTTGCAGTATACGGATCATCTCTTCATCTTGATCACAAAGACTCTCCATCTCGAGTCTTGTGTAGTATTATGTAGATCTTGTTTGAAGCGATTTTCTTTAAAGTTATGCCTGGTTAGCTATAACTTCCATGTTCACTTCCAAAGTTATTCCTGAAGTTGTTATAACTTTGTCTCACAAAATTTATCAAAGTTATGCGTAACTTTGATCTTTCTTCTCATAATTGTTGCTAGCTATAATAAGACTAAAGCACACAATTACACGCATATGATATATCGAGTAAAACATATTATTACGTAAACACATGTCATTATCAAAACTATGAAATTGGTCCAACATTGGGTCTAGCTGGATACTACATGCGTTTTGTAAAAGATTTCTCCAAGATCGCCCGACCGATGACTTCGTTGATGAAGAAGGCAAACAAGTTTCAATGGGACGACAACTGCGAGAAATCATTCCAGACTCTCAAGGAGCGATTAACAACCGCCCCAGTGCTAGCACTACCAAATGGACATGAAAGTTTTGAGGTGTATACCGACGCATCCAAGAACGGTCTAGGATGTGTGCTAATGCAAAATCGCCGAGTCATTGCTTATGCATCCCGACAACTAAAGCCACATGAGGTTAATTACCCGACTCATGACCTGGAATTAGCCGCTGTTGTCTTTGCCCTCAAGATATGGCGTCATTATCTTTATGGAGTCACCTTCAAGATCTTTTCCGACCACAAGAGCCTAAAGTATATATTCACTCAAAAAGAGCTAAACATGAGACAAAGAAGATGTTTATAGTTGATCAAAGATTACGACATGGAGATCCAATACCACGAAGGAAAAGCAAATGTAGTGGCTGATGCTCTCAGCCGAAAGTGTGTGCACTCGCTATGTGGAGCTATTTCACGAATGAAGCTAAGAGAGGAGATCCAGAACATGGACATCAACGTCATCTCTAAAGGTGACGACATGAACGACTTCACCCTATCACCCGACCTATACGATGAGATCCGTGTGAAACAAACTGGAGATGAAGTGATTGAAGCAAAGAAAGCAAAGATTGGGACCCCGAATGGAGAAGGTTTCAGCATCGAGAAGGATGGGAGCATTCGCTACAAAGCAAGATGGTGTGTACCTCAAGACTCCGAGCTAAAGAAGAAAATCATGGAGGAGGCACATGCTACACCCTATTCAGTGCATCCGGGAGGAGACAAGTTATACAAAGACCTTAAAAAGACCTTCTGGTGGCCGAATATGAAGAGAGAAGTAGTAGAATTCGTATCACGATGTTTGACTTGCCAAAAGGTGAAAATCGAGCATAGAAGACCCCAAGGGTTACTACAGCCTTTGGACATCCCAGAGTGGAAGTGGGACTCGATCTCAATGGATTTCATCACCGCCTTGCCAAGGACCAAGAAAGGGAACAACATGATTTGGGTAATTGTGGATCGATTGACAAAGTCTGCACATTTCATACCAATGAAGGATACCTGGAACAAGAAAGAACTCGCCATGGCTTACAGAAGACACGTGCTAAAGTTACACGGAGTTCCAAATAGTATCATTTCAGATAGAGATTCGAGATTCATTTCCCGATTCTGGCAAGAACTACAAGAGTCTTTAGGGACCAAGCTAAAGATGAGTACCGCATTTCACCCTGCAACCGACGGTCAAACTGAGAGAACAATCCAGACTCTGGAAGACAAGCTTAGAGCTTGCGCTCTAGAATTCAAAGGTTCATGGGAGGACATGCTAGACCTAATTGAATTTTCCTACAACAACAGTTACCATGCTAGTATCAAGATGGCACCATTTGAAGCCCTATACGGAAGGAAATGTCGGAGCCCTGTATTTTGGAACGACCTCACAGATAGTGTTGTACTTGGACCACAGATGATTCAAGAAATGATCCAACAAGTCCAAGTGATCCAACAAAAGATGAAGGCAGCCCAGGACAGGCAAAAGAGTTATGCCGACCTTCACCGTAGAAGCATCGAGTTTAATGTTGGAGATAAAGTTTTGTTGCGAGTGTCACCAATGAGAGGAGTGATGCGATTTGGTAAGAAAGGAAAGTTGATCCCCAAATACATAGGTCCATATGAGATATTGGAGCGTGTTGGAGAGGTAGCCTATCGTCTGGCGTTACCACCATCATTGGGCCGAGTCCACAACATTTTCCATGTTTCCCAGCTCCGTAAGTACTTGAGCGACCCGTCGCACGTTTTAGAACCCGAGGTACTAGAACTCGATGACTCGCTATCTTATGAAGAGCGACCCGTTAAAATCTTGGATAGTAAAGTTCGAAAAACCCGAAATGGAGAGCCCCGTATAATCAAGGTGCTATGGTCGAACCATGACACCGAGGAAGCCACTTGGGAAGCCGAGGAGGCCATGAAACTGAAATACCCAGAGCTATTTGAGGTAATTATCTAGTTACGAGGACGTAACGTCCCCTAAGGGAGGTAGGATGTAATACTTACATCTTATCCTTGCATAGCTAGGAATGTTGGTTCACTAATTGCTGTTGATAATAAAGTTAGCTGCGATTGTTGAGGGTAGTTTTAATCTTCGAGGACGAAGTTTGTCTTTAAGGAGGGTAGATTGTAATACCCGTAAAATAATCAAATAAAATAAAAAGGGAAATTTAAAGATAATAATAATAAAGTATTATAAAGAATAAAATAATAAGAACTAAAATGGGAAATTAGTAGCGGTACAACTGTCACGTAACCTAGAAGTTAATCCGACTTTGAGACGATAATCTAATAACGCTATCATCGTCAAACGGTAAAAGAATTTATAATAAAATATATTCCTTAAATTTTTTTTAATAAGAGAGAGCAATATATATATATATATATATATATATATATATATATATATATATATATACATACATTTAACCCTAGTGTCGATATTAGGAGTCTCAAAATATATCGTCACGCTTCGTTTTCCGTGTCGCGGAAACCCGACACAACACTAAATAAAATCCTAACCACATCTAGTCTAGATACCTAGTAACCATCCTATAGCCACCCAACATGCCAAGGAGCCAATGCATGTTGAAGCATGCCCCCTTTTGTCTACTTGGGAGCCGTTTATTCCCTTCCCCATACCCCTCTTTTTGTCTTTCCAAAACCTCCACTCCAACACTCAATAAACCCTATAACTCAAGCTCCCACCAGAATTATTAGCTCACTAAAACACTATCAACACAAAAAAAAAAGAGAAGAGAGATAGAGAGAAGAAGAAGGAGAAGCTAGGAGGAGGATCTTGCCTATATACTAAGATCTTCACCTTGTAAGGACTAAAATACTAAACTCTTAGCATTTCATTTTCATTCAACACTTAATATTGAGTAAAACAAACCTTTAAACGAACTATAAGAGTCTTCATAAATGCATGCAAGAACCTATACACATAACAATCATCAAAGTATCAAATCCAAAGGTTGATAATTAACAGAATAAAAATCCAACTTAGACTTGTGTTATTGCTATGAAAAAATTATATGTCGTAGGTCTTCCTGTCTATAAAAAGTTTACAAAATTTTGTTATAATCCCTTGAGTCGTTTGCAAATGACAAATCATACAATAAGAACATGATTCTGGACAATCAAATCTGCTAGTCCCAATGTTCGTGTCTTAAAAAGTAACTTAAAGGATTAATGAGGACAAACCCTTTTACCACAATGAACTTCAATGAATAAAGAGTATATTAGGCCCTCGAATCAACTCATTTGAATTTATAATCTTTGTAATATACTTAAAAACATTTTGTGACTCATATTCTGACCACTAGTTAAAGATCCGACCAATAGTACATCTTAAACCTATTTTTGGCTAACATGGTATAAATATAAAAGTTGGTAGACTAAATACAAGACCTATTGGAGTTGGTTTCGTCCAAGAATATTTATTATTTGATTTTATATGATTTTTGCAACACAAAATGACAATCTGGAAATCTGATAAAATATTGTTCTTTAGATTGATAGTTGAGAATCTACCATTTTTGAATAGACCACTAGTAAATAAAGTTATACTAAATATAAACTCTTGATATTTGACTATGATAAACTTTAATGAGAGACATGCATGTTGGCCTTTTGAAAACCGATATTTCGACTATTTAAACACCCGAACCATCCCAAAACTTTTTGTGACTCGGAAACCGTCACGTTTTACTAAACAGAAATTTCAGAGGCCTTAAAGTCGTTTTGGACTGTTAGTATTTGACACTTAAAGTTGTAGGACATCTTAAACAATTCAACCTAACTTGTATTACCCCAAACAGTTAAGTAATGAAGGAGTTATGATGTTTTGAAATCACTGTTCAGAATCTGTAAAACCGTAAAGTATGTATGAGATAATGAACTTGTATAAACCAAGTGTATAAGCTATAACTTGTTAAACTAAAAGCACCAACTTGATAACATACTCTTAAATATTCTGACCATGAACTTAGTTTGCTTTCTTAAGAATAAAACTCGAAACAAAACGTTCAAAATGGAAACATAACAAAAACCGAGTAAAATGCATAAAACCAATTGAACTAGTTAAGGACCGTCTAGAATAATTTAGTAACGAGTAATTTATGTATATTGTAGACTCGGGATTTGTAGAAGAAGAACTTTAAATCTAGACCAGCTCATAAGGTAAGGGAAACGCTTGTCCATACACTTTTCTTGAACTATTGAGTATTGTTCCAAATGTTATATTGTGTATAATGTTTATAATGATTGTTATTATAAGTTTGGATTATTGTGATGAAATATTGAAAAATAATTGATGTTATTCCATCCTTTGAAGTGTTGAAATATAATAAAAGACTCATAACTTTTAAGAGTTTGAAAACCAAAACCGTTTGATCTTTTGTACAAATTATGGAGATGGTTAATCTCAAGAAGTGGATTTAATTGTTTGGAAAGGGTTTCGATTTTCGTTTTGAACGGTTTTGGTAGAGGGGTAGGTTGTTCCCAAATAAAAAAAGGGGGACCTCCTATACAGAGCTTCTGGTAGGGGTTAGTTGATCGAGACCCCGTCCTCTTATCTTCCTCCTTGGGGTTGGCCATTGGAGGGGTGTGCACACTCGGGATTTTTGGACAGTTATTGTACATGGTTTGGTGAACCCCGTCTTATCCGGACTAGGGCGAGGGAATCCTCTCCATACGGCCTCTATCCATTACTTACTAAAGAAAGTGAAGAAATGTTTTCTTCGAAGGAAAGTGTTTTAAGATTTGGAAGGACTAACTATTTTGGATCGGATTTCCTTATTTAGAAACTTGAACTTCTCAATGATATTCTACTTTCTTATGAATTCTAAATTTTAAGTAAAACTCTTATTTATTTATTTTTGGATTGTTTACCTTACTCAACATTATTGTTGACCCTCTTTTGTTTTTGTCCTTAATTTGAAACTGCTATGACCACTATTGTGAGAGCAGATCGTGTGACAGGTAATCCAAGGAACTAGGACGTGGGAACCACGGGAGAGTGCGCGCGTTATTATTTCTATTGGAAACCAATGTTTAAACGATTATCTTTATTTTGCATCATCAAACTTATTATTCGCTTCCGCAAGCATTTGGATTTGGTTGTAATCGGATTTTACTCTTTGGTTTTTAATTCACGTGGACATTTACCCCTTTGAATTACATGATTTAAATACTTATACTACAATTGGTTCAAATGTGACACATCCATATTCCGAATTTTACATGAAAACTCTATTTTAAATATAATGGATTATGGGGGTGTTACATATGATCTCAGCCCTTCATTTGTCTAAGATCCAACGCATGTGAGAGGTTCTCATAGTTCTCATTATGTTATTGGTTCTCACTGGATCCGGATCTTATATATATATATATATATATATATATATATATATATATATATATAGAGAGAGAGAGAGAGAGAGAGAGAGAGCAAAGATCAATTGAGTCCACCCATATCCTTAGAGTCCTTGATTCCTCTTTAGGGCCATTGGATAAAGGGAAATGAAGGGTTGAGATTGATGCTCCAAAAATGTGATTAATATCAATCTCTCTCTACCTTTCACTAATTAATCACTCATTTACCCTAATCCACCCTAATCCAATATATAAACTTTTTCTCACCATAACTTCTCTCTCATCTCACATAATATTCATCCTCTCATCTCTCTAAAATCCTAATAAATTCATAATCCAAATAAATCATTCATTCTCCATTGCTTTCACAACACCACCCAACCACCACCAACACCGACACACACCAACCACCCCACAAAAAATACCCCGACATTCCCCCACCACAGCCACCGGACTTCCCTTACCACCACTCGACAACACCACCACCGCACCTCCCTCCTCACTGCCACCACCTTCGTTTTTCCCCAGATCCGCCTCCGTCACGCCACCCTTTCTTTCTCTGCCGCCCTCTCCTCTATCTGCCGCCTCATCCCGCCCTCATTCTCTCCTCCTTTCCGCCTCCCTCAAGCCATCATCTTCTTTATTTTTCAGATCTTGAAAATGGTGGTCTGAGTTTGTTGTTGTTGGCGTTGTTTGTGGAGCCTCTGCCGCCTCCCTCATCTTCTCCCGTCTCCCTCCTCTTCAGGCGCCGCCACGAATCTCCTCCACCTCCTCCACCGCGAAATAGCCGCAATACCGCTGTCCCTCTCCTCCTCTCATTTAGAATGGTTGTCGTGGGGGTGGTTGTGTGTTGGGGCTGCTGTTTAGGGGATGGGTGGGTATGGCTGGTGAGGGCGGGTTTGTCGGTAGTTGTTAAGGGTGTTTGTCGGTCGTTGTTGTGTGTCTATTTTTGGTTTTATTTTTTTCTTTCGGATCTGGTTAATTTTTATGTGTCTTTGTTTTTTTTTTTTTTCAGATTTGAAAAGAGTTTCCAATGTTGATAACGTCTAATAAAATAACACATTATTTATTAAAGTCACATATATCGTTTATTAAAGTAACACACATTATTTCTTAAAGTAACACAAAATTACCTTAAAAGTTACACTTATTTGTGTCAGATCTATTCTTTTTTTTCTTAGATCTGAAAAAGGGTATATAAATTTTTCAAAATATTTTTTTCGAGATTTTTTTCCACAACTAAAATAAGGGTGTAGTTGTTGGTGTTGATAACGATTGACCGATTAAAGTCACACATATTGTCTATTAAAGTAACACAAATTTTCTATTAAAGTTACACACCTTACTTATTACAGTCACATATATTAAAGTTACACATTATCTATTAAAGTAACACAAATTCTCTATTAAAGTTACCTATCTTATTTATTAAAGTCACATATATCGTCTATTAAAGTTACACATCTTTTTTATTAAAGTTACACATTTTATTTATTAAAGTTACACATTTTATTTATTAAAGTTACACATTCTATTTATTAAAGTAACATAAATCATCTATTAAAGTAACACACAATATTTATTAAAGTAACACTATTAAAGTAACACAAAATGACTTTAAAAAGTTACACTTGTTGATGTCAGATCTGTTGCTTTTTTAGTTTTTACTCGTGTTTTCATTTTTTTTTTTGCTAGATCTACCTTTTTTGTGAGTGTGGGTTGGTTTGTGATTAGGGGTGGGCAAAATCCGGTCCGAACCGGAAAAATGGACCGGTCCGGACCGGAATCGACTGGACCGGAACCGGAAAAAAAAATTCCGGTCCGGTCTCCGGTCCATCATTTTTTAAGATTCCGGTTTCCGGTCCGGTCCGGTCTCGAACCGGTATTTTTCGGTCCGGACCGGATTGGACCGGAATTATTAATATTTGATTTTTTTTTCGATAAATTTTATTTTATTCCGGTCTAACCGGTCCGATCCGGTCCATTGGACCGGAATTAGAAAAAAGTGGGCATATAGTCTAAATTCCGGTCCAACCGGTCCGGTCCGGTCTTGGACCGGAATTTTTCCGGTCCGGTCCCGGACCGGAATTTTTGTAATCCGGTCCGGTCTCGGTCCCGATTTTTTTTCAATTCCGGTTCCGGTCCAAACCGGTTCCGGTCCGGTCCGGTCCGGTTTTGGACCGGTGCCCACCCCTATTTGTGATGGTTGGATTACAGTTACATTCATAGAAGACTACAGTTACACTCATAAAGACTACAGTTACACTCATAAAGTATTACAGTTACATTCTTAGAGGACTACAGTTACACTCATAAAGTATTACAGTTATACTCGTAAAGGACTACAGTTACACTCATAAATGACTACAGTTACATTCATAAAGGACTAAATTTGTACTAAATTACATAAATTCAACATGTAATAAAATTAAAAAAATTCCACTCAAAATGACCTAAAATAACTAAAGTTACACTCGTTAAATATTAGAGTTACACTCGTAAATCATCAAAGTTACACTTGTAAAATGTTAAAATTATATAAATTCAAATTTTATATACAAAACCGTCTCAAAAAAATTAAAGTTACACTCGAAAATCAGCAAAGTTACACTCGTAGAATGTTAAAATTATATATATTCAAATTATTATAGAGAAAACCATCTTCAAAATTTAAAGTTACGCATGAAAATATTAAAGTTTTACTCGAAAAGCATCAAAGTTACACTCGTAAGGTGTTAAAATTGTTTAAATTCAAATTTTTACATACAAACCGCCTTAAAAAGTTAAGGTTACACTCTAAAACATTAGAGTTACACTCGCAAGCATCAAAGTTACACTCATAAATCTCAACAGCTCAAAAGTGCTCAAAAGTGCTTAAAAGTGTTTAAAAAGTGATTAATTAAAAGCTAGAGAGAGAAAGTTAATTAATTAGTGCATAGGTAATTAATTAGTGATAAGTGTATTTTCTAATCTCCCAAATCTCACCCATTCATCTCCCTCATCCAATGGCTAGGATGACGACTCAAGGACTCCAAGAATATGGTGGACTCAATTGAACTAAGCCCTATATATATATATATATATATATATATATATATATATATA
>JAIUZE010031524.1:0-10796 GCA_022085475.1 Heliosperma pusillum | reverse complement strand
TAATTATACGGATATTATAATTAACGTATATATATACGATTGTCATATTAGATGTTGTCAGACCGGTATTAATGTATCGACTACAAAATGTTGTATGGACATATTAATACATGACAACACAAATGACATTTATAATAATAATACACATTATATATTAAAGCGAATTTAACCGAAATAAAGTCCAGATTCACTCTGGAATTTTCGGTCAATGGGTAGTTATTTTGAGGAGAAAAATCTCCTCATAAAACCCTATTGGAGCCGTGAGACAAGAAAAAAAAAAGAGAAAAAAAATTCTAACCCTAATTTATTTTTTCACTTGTGCCGCCATCACTTCATATCACAAGATCAAAAAGTTAACAGTAACTTTTGACAAAAATATTCTAGCAAATTAAAGGGCATTTCTCATTTTATCTTGGGTGCTACGATTAGGATATATCATCATTTTGATATTGTTCTTAAGCCTTTAAGCAAGGACTAAAGGTTATTTCTAATCTCTTGTTTTTATGCATTTTTCGTTTATGACTATTAATCATATAATCATAATTTCATTATAATCCTGTATGATTTAAAGGGAAGTATACGGATATTTTCCCACATGAATTTCCTTTGAATATGAGTGAGTAGAAATCTTGCTAGGGTTATGTGGGGGATTATGGGTTCTAGTATGAGCTAATGTGTTCTTGTTGGGGTTAATAGTTGATTATTGTCTTGTTTCCATGCTATGCTTATAACATGTTTGATGAAATGCCTACTTGAGTTTGCATGATTCTCTCGCTTGTTTCAAATACCATAAGATTGAAAGTCGTGATTTTTCGTAGAACCGCTAGTTTGGCAAACCGTATCTAGTGACGCGATAGCTAGTTAGAGTCGGTTTGAGGAGGAATTGTAAGAACGAAAGCCTCAATTCACTTTCCTAGGCTAGACGACTTTTCAACTATTAAAAACCCGGTTTTTTCACTCGACTTCGCTACCCATATGAACCCACTCACCCTAGTTTTCCCTCTTATTTGATAAAAATCCAACCTTTCTCGTTTTAGATTCAATTTGTTGCTTTTGTTTGATTTTAATTATTGTTATTTAGTTTAGTCAAAAAATCCAAACCCAAATTTACATTGTGAATTTGCAAGAGACTTAGTAGACTATTTGATCATTTCTAGACACCAACTGTCCCTGAGATCGACACTCTTACCACACCACTTCACTCTACATCAAAATGGCGTCGTTGCTGGGGACGGTGTATGTTTAATTTTATTGTTTTTAGTTTGCTTTAGTTTTTTGCCTCTTGCCTTGAGAAACCTAGTTTCTCGAGGCATTCTCACCGTTTACATTTAGTTTTCTTGTATGCCCAGGCGAGCTCCCCCAAAGGATCAACCTCCAATCGATCCCGAGATCGAAAGGACCTTTAGGAGACTTCGCAAAGTCTTCAAAACCGCAAATAGAAGCTCTTCTTCGAATCCGATTACTACAACGGAGGAGCCTCTACCTTCGATTGAAGAAAGGGAAATCCGGCAAAGTAACGAGGTAGAAATTGAGCATCCAAGTGTAGAGAATTGGGAGGGTCCTGTGCCGATCGCGGAATTTGTGAATCCTTTTGGAATCCCACCAACCGTCCCACTTCCCATCCAACCACCCACTCTCCTAAGAATGCCTAAATTCTCATCTCACTCCATTCCCAAGGAAAATACTCTTCTAAACACCACCCCCGTACCACAAAATCTAACCAGAAATTTCATTGCAAAAACCGCTTTTATCCAATTGGTGGAGAGGAACCAATTTGGAGGTATGCCAAGTGAAGACCCTCATCTACACATGGAGACTTTTTGTGATTATTGTGATGCCGTTTCTCAAACGGGAGTGACTCAAGACCAAATTCGATGGGTCTTGTTTCCTTTCTCTCTTATTGGAGCGGAAAAACGATGGTTGAAGAGTCTTGACAAGGTTGCTCTAGGTATTGACTCATGGAAGAAGCTAGCTCTAGCTTTTTATCAAAAGTTCTATCCACCGGAAAAGACAAATATGTTGAGAGCTAATGTGACAACCCTCGCGAATGCGGAAAGATAAAACATACAAGCATGTAAAAAGAGATGCGGAAATACGGTATTAAAAAAAACCTTTAAACATGCAAGATATATATAACACGAGGTGTGTCAAAATGTTACAAACTAAATACGGAAATATACAACAAAGAGACGAGGCCTCTTAAAATGTTAACAAAGAACAAGTGTTTATCCAAAACTAGCTATTATCGTCTAGAGGTGAACTTCCAGGGACAACGCCCGCTAGCTCACACCCGAACCCCCAAAATATCAGATCTAAAAAGTC
Source organism: Heliosperma pusillum (assembly GCA_022085475.1). NCBI lineage: Eukaryota > Viridiplantae > Streptophyta > Magnoliopsida > Caryophyllales > Caryophyllaceae > Heliosperma > Heliosperma pusillum. The sequence goes on along the minus strand of JAIUZE010031524.1, from coordinate 8,474 downwards.
ATCCATAGCAAGCAACCTGTTCATCCATGAAAAACATGAATGCCACAGTCAGTGGGGAGTAACTCCGGGTTCTCCCAGCCATATTACATCAAACGTACATATAAGGAAATACAAAATGAAAGCATGCATATATATACATCCATATGAATTGCGATAAGAATAGATAGGCAATTCTATAGAAAATGATAAGATCATGTGGAAATCCAATCTGTAACCATCATGTTATTCAAAGACTCGGGAAAAGACACTCTTAGGCAATCGAATACGCTCACTAGGGCTTGCATCTCACCGTTAGCGGTATAAGATTGATAAGATTGAGACTCGACAGACAAACCAGTCAAGTCATGCGATGATCACCTAATATCCAACATATTATCATCCATTCACGAACCAAGACAATGACGGTGTCAGTCATGCAATGACCATGAATACAATCATGAAATCACGCATTCAAAGACAACGACACAAAGACGACAAATCTCACGGTAAATGAAACGCACTAGCATCGTGTACATGGCAAGTATGATTAAAGGCATCCACGGGATCACATTTCCCTGAACTCATACGCGATGCTTACATTTCGCCTATGTAGACACATTTCCTCCTGGTAGGAACGATAAGGCTCCTAATCTAAACCTGGCCAGATTCTCGGAATCACATTTTCCGATTCGATATGCGATCACGTTTCGCACCCAAGACTCGGGCTTAGATAATAATAAATGCCGAGTACCCACATTCTCGGTAGATCAATTCACGAAAGAGGCGGAAAACGAGCTCAAGCCTCATAACATGCGGTACGCTACATGCAAATAACACCACCTCGCAAGTACACAACATTTGACGGCCGGGTCGATCAACGCATAGCGTTCAACTCCCAACAACGTCGTCGTATGCCCACTAACACATGCATTTAAGCAGTAGGATACCTCTCCGTTCCGACATTCCAGCCTTACGAACGGGAAGGTAGCCAAGGGAATGAGAATACAAAGCACAAGACAAAATAGTGCTCAAACCGACTCATTTGTAAAAACCGACTCAAAGTGGGAACATATCGAAAAACGTCACAAAACATGTGATACATGCGAAAGAGATATCATATATCCAATACGTGAATATTACAAGACATTACGTAAAATTATACGATAAACCGTTCATGCGAACTATTATAAATCACGAGTTTTAGAAGTTGAAGAAAAATAGACAGCCGTGTTCCAGGCCGGGCTGGAGACCGGCGGCCGGTGGGCCGGCTCAGAACACAGGGCAAATTCCAAAAATCACTAAAAACAGAGAAATGTGGTCTGGGCCGGTCAGTCGACCGGCGGCCGGTCGACCGGCACAGAACATCACACCAAAACTCAAAACTTCAATACTGATGTGTTCCAGGCCGGTGGGTTGACCGGTGGCCGGTGGGCCGGCCTGGAGCACCTCTTCATGCAAAAACCAAGTTTCAGAAATGGGTTTCTGGAGTGTTCTCAGCCGGTGGTCAGACCAGCGGCCGGTCGACCGGCTGGGAACACCCCTTCATCCGAGAGCTTCCAATTCTCCACCAATTCATTTCAAATCTCAATTATACTTCCAATAATCATCAACAATCAATATATATCATCAATATTCATCATATAATATCATTCATTACTCATAGCATGGATCCTAATCTTCCTAATCGTAATCAAATACGATTTTCTAGCATAATAACATGTAAAACACGTAAGTAATACCGAGTAACCCTTCACCGTTACCTTCTATGCGTCTCTAATAATCGTCAAGCTCCTCTTCTATAAGGAAATAGTCTTTGTCGGGATCTTGGAGGTCGCCACCTACAAATAGATCGTAGAAAGATGAATAAAGTTCATCTTGAGAAAGATGGAATGCTTAAAAAGCGAGAAAGACGATAATTTTATTATCAATACGGATAGAGGAAGGTACGGGAGGAAGAATAAGATAAACTTACGTAAGTTCTATCGAGTAACGAAGAAACTACGCCAATTCTAAGATTGAAATCAAAGAGGGAAAAAGATGAGCTTTCTTAAGGGAGAAGAAAGGGGTTTTGTGTTTGATTTTGAGTTGAATGACAAATTAGGTTAAGGAGGGAGTAGTGTGAGATGTGTAGGAAAAAGTCAAAGACGATTTCCAAAGTCCAGAAAAGTCAAACTAGACTTAAGACGGCTTTTTCATGAAATCTCGCAGAAATTCCAAATACGAACTCGGAAATTCTAAATTCGACTCGAAACTTTAAATTCTAAATTAAAACTTAAATTTGCTGAAAAGATTTCGTAACATATTTCTACTAGAAAAATAGGGTACATTTCCGGGTGTTACAATCACCCCACCTTTTAAAAAGTTTCGTCCTCGAAACTTGAGGAAAATAAAAATTACCTTACTCGAATAGACTCGGATATTTACTACGCATAGAAGCTTCGGTTTCCCAAGTCTCTTCTTCGACATTAGCACTTCTCCACAAGATTTTTACCAACGGAACTACTTTACTTCTCAACTTCCTATCCTTACGATCTAGGATACGGATCGGCTTCTCTTCAAAGGATAGATTTGGTTCAAGCTCGGGCAATTCAACTTGAAAGACATGGCTTGGATCACTTACATACTTTCTCAATTGAGAAACATGAAAAACATCATGAACCTTAGCCAAATTCGGCGGCAATTCCAACTTATAAGCAACGGCACCAATCCTTTCCACAATATCAAAGGGTCCAATGTATTTCGGGCTCAATTTACCTTTAACACCAAACCTTTTAACACCCTTCATTGGAGATACCTTCAAGAATACTTTATCTCCCACCTCAAACTCTAACGGCCTTCTTCGGATATCGGCATAAGACTTTTGACGGTCTTGAGCGGCTTTCATTCTATCACGAATGACCTTCACATTATCCATGGTCTCAACAAGAACATCGGGGCCTAAATCACGATTGTCACTCAATTGATTCCAACATATAGGACTCCGACATTTCCTTCCATAAAGAGCTTCATATGGAGCCATCTTGATAGATGCATGATAGCTATTGTTTTAAGAAAACTCCACCAACGGTAAACTCTTTTCCCAACTAGACTGAAAGTCAAGAGCACAAGCCCTAAGCAAGTCTTCTAAAGTCTGAATAGTCATCTCAGTCTGACCATCCGTAGCGGCATGAAAAGCAGTACTCATCAACAACTTACTACCCATGGCCTCTTGCAAAGCCTTCCAAAATCTCGAACAGAATCTCGGATCTCGGTCGGATATAATCTCCAAAGGAACACCATGGTATCTAACAATTTCATCAACATAAGCCTTTGCTAAACGATCCAAATTCCAAGTTTCTTTGATCTGAATAAATCTAGCACACTTGGTCAATCGATCAACAACAACCCAAACAGCATCTTTACCTCCACGGTCTTCGGCCAAGCCTAACAAAATCCCATAGAAATAGATTCCCACTTCCATAGCGGAACATCCAACGGTTGTAGCAATCCACCGGGTCTCTTGTGTTCAATCTTCACTTGTTGGCAAGTCAAACATCTTCCAACATAAGAAACAACATCACCCTTCAAGTTCGGCCACCAAAATTGCAGCTTCAAATCCTTGTACATCTTATCACCACCGGGGTGAATAGAATACGGGGAAAGATGAGCTTCATCAAGAACTCGCTTCCTCAAATTAAGAGCATTAGGCACAAATAAACGACCATGGAAACGAAGAACACCTTCATTATCAAACTTGAAATCTTTACCTTTACCTTCAAGAATTTTGGCTTGAATAGATTTGTAGGTAAGATCATCAACTTGGCTTTCACGGATTTCACGGAGAAACACCGGCTCGGCAATCATAGCACCAATATGAACAAATCCACGCTCTACAAACTCCAAACTCAAACTTCGAAACTCGGCACAAAGATCAACAGGTAAAACATGCAAAGCATTCAAAGCATGAGAAGCTTTCCTACTAAGAGCATCTGCAACAACATTAGCCTTCCCTTCATGATACAATAACTCAAAATCATAATCGTTCACCAATCCCAACCATCTTCTTTGCCTCATATTCAACTCTTTTTGAGTAAATATGTACTTCAAACTCTTGTGGTCGGTGAAGATACGACAATGACCTCCAATTAAATAATGCCTCCATACTTTCAAAGCATGAACAACAGCGGCCAATTCTAGATCATGAGTAGGATAGTTCACTTCATGAACTCTCAATTGCCTTGAAGCATAGGCTACCACCTTCCTATTCTGCATAAGGACACAACCTAATCCCATCTTAGAAGCATCACAATAGACATCAAAGTCTACTCCATCTTCGGGCAAAGTCAACACCGGAGCGGTAGTTAACCTCTTCTTTAACTCTTGAAACGCACTTTCACAAGCTTCATTCCATAGGAATTTGGTTTCCTTCTTCAACAATTGAGTCATAGGTCTAGCCAGCTTAGAGAAATCTTTGACAAATCTTCTATAATAACCAGCTAACCCAAGAAAACTTCTAATCTCTCTAATATCAGTCGGACTCTTCCAATCAACAACGGCCTCAATTTTCGAAGGATCCACCATAACACCTTCTTTTGAAATCACATGCCCAAGAAAGGACACTTTAGGTAACCAAAATTCGCACTTAGAGAACTTAGCATACCACTTCTGACGACGTAGAACACCTAAAATAATCCTCAAATGAATAGCATGCTCATCTTCGGACTTGGAGAAAATAAGAATATCATCAATGAATACCACCACACACTTGTCAAGATACTCACTAAATGTGCGGTTCATCTGATCCATAAAGATAGCGGGGCAGGCGCATTCGTCGATTCCAATGGCATTACGTGAACTCCATAATGGCCAGACCTCTTATAAAAGCGGTCTTGGAATATCAACATCTCTAACCGGAATTTGATGATGAAACCCGATCTTAATCAATCTTCGAAAAAGTAGAATCACTTTTTAATTGATTCAAACAAATCTTCACTTCTTGTAAAGGATACCTCTTCTTGATTGTTTATCCGATTTCAAGTTCACGGTAATCGATACACAATCTCATAGAACCATCCTTCTTCTTCACAAAAAGGACAGGAGCACCCCAAGGCGAGGCACTTGGTCGAATAAACCCCTTTTCAATCATATCATCCAACTGCTTTCTCAACTCTTTCAATTCAGACGGAGCCATGCGATAAGGAGCTTTGGCAATTGGACCAGAACCAGGGACAAGATCAATGGAGAATTCAACATCTCTCTCGGGAGGAATCCCGGGCAAATCTTCGGGGAATACATCGATGAACTCTCGAACAATAGGCACATCTTCAATACTTGGCAAAGAGGTATTTGAAGAAGTCACAACACACAAGAATGCTTGGCGACCTTTTCTAACCATACTTACCAACTTCATATCGGAAATTAAAGACACACCTTTACGGGGATGAGATCCCTTATAGGTTATTCTAACACCTAAAGGACTCTTTAAGAAAATCTTTTGATCACGACACTCGAACCTAGCATGATACATAGCTAACCAATCTATACCTAAAATAATATCAAACTCTCCTAGAGGAACTTAAGGAGATTCGCGGGAAAGATAGAACCCGAAATAGATATAGGTACATTTGGATAAAGAGTTGAACAAGAGATAATATCTCCGGATGGTAAGGATATGGAAGTATCCTCACTAGATGTAGGCTTGATTGATAATTTACTAGCATAAGTTGATGACACAAAAGACATTGAAGCACCGGTATCAAATAAAATAAGACACGGTTGCTCTAAAATTGAGAACATACCCGTAATAATCTCAGGATGAGCGTCGGCTTCGGCACGACTCATGACAAAGATTGAACCCTTAGGCTTAGGAGGAGGAGGGGGCAACTTTCGATCAGGGCAATCTTCGTAACGATGACCACCCTTTTGACAGAAGAAGCAAATGTAAGGTCGGTTGTTACATGCCACACCGGGATGGTATGGAAGTCTACAACGGTTGCAAAAACGACCTTGAGCTTGAGCTTGAGGAGCATAAGGCCTATGAACTACATTTGAAGTAGCTCTAGGAATAAAAGGAGAAGGATTCCTTGTATTGGCATTGGAAGAAGGATTAAACCTCCTCTTGTTAGCATAGGAATTCGAAGAAGACGGGATAAACGGCCTCTTCCCAAAAGCATTCGGCCTAGGAGCATAAGAAGGAGAGGGATTATTCATTAAAGCTTCATCCCTAATAGCCTTCATTGAATTTTCAGCCCACAAGGCATCATCGTAGAGATCTCCAAAGGATGCGGTACCCCTTCTCACTTTACTTTGCAGCACGGCATTCAACTTATTACGATAGTAGAATGCACGATCTTCATCATCACGAATAAGCCTTGGCGCGAAATGCGCGAGCTTATTAAACTCCGTCGTAAAATCTTGAGCGGATAGGTTGCCTTGCTTAAAATCTATGAACTCCTTGAGCCTTTGCTGTTTAAGCTCCTTAGGGTAAAACCTACCCTCCACAAGAGCTTTAAAGCAAGCCCAGTTGAAGTCCTCTTCAAGAGTTGCGGTGGCACTTGTGATAGCCCACCAGTTGTCGGCTTCCCGCACTAGAAAGTGCTTTGCAATCCTCACTTTATCCTCTTCCCGGACTTCGTAAAGATCAAACTGCTTTTCCATCTCACGGAACCAGTCGGATAGCTCCGTAGGATCCGGTTCTCCACCATAAGGCACGATCTTACTCCTCGCAATCTGACCCGCCACCCATGCATAACCACCTTGTTGATTGTCCTCCCTTCTAGGGTGAACTTGGTTGGCATTAGCTAGAGCGGCATCTTGCTGATTCTTCAGCACTTGAGCAAGAGCCTCCATCATAATATTATCAGCTACACGCGGTCTAACCATCTTCATAAGAGATAAAAACGAATTAAGTTACCCTATCAATTAGCATAAACAAATAGACTACCAATTAAAGTCCTTACTTCTACCCAACTCTCTCATTTATTATTTCAAGGTCAAGTAGTTTAAGTTAGGGTTCACGTGTGTGCGTCGGGAGCGATCAAAGCTCTGATACCAACTGTGACAACCCTCGCGAATGCGGAAAGATAAAACATACAAGCATGTAAAAAGAGATGCGGAAATACGGTATTAAAAAAAAACCTTTAAACATGCAAGATATATATAACACGAGGTGTGTCAAAATGTTACAAACTAAATACGGAAATATACAACAAAGAGACGAGGCCTCTTAAAATGTTAACAAAGAACAAGTGTTTATCCAAAACTAGCTATTATCGTCTAGAGGTGAACTTCCAGGGACAACGCCCGCTAGCTCACACCCGAACCCCCAAAATATCAGATCCAAAAAGTCATCCATAGCAAGCAACCTGTTCATCCATGAAAAACATGAATGCCACAGTCAGTGGGGAGTAACTCCGGGTTCTCCCAGCCATATTACATCAAACGTACATATAAGGAAATACAAAATGAAAGCATGCATATATATACATCCATGTGAATTGCGATAAGAATAGATAGGCAATTCTATAGAAAATGATAAGATCATGTGGAAATCCAATCTGTAACCATCATGTTATTCAAAGACTCGGGAAAAGACACTCTTAGGCAATCGAATACGCTCACTAGGGCTTGCATCTCACCGTTAGCGGTATAAGATTGATAAGATTGAGACTCAACAGACAAACCAAGTCAAGTCATGCGATGATCACATTAATATCCAACATATTATCATCCATTCACGAACCAAGACATGACGGTGGCCAATCATGCAATGACCATGAACAAGATCATGAAATCACGCATTCAAAGAACGACACAAGACGACATATCTCACGGTAAATGAAACGCACTAGCATCGTGTACATGGCAAGTATGATTAAAGGCAGCCACGGGATCACATTTCCCTGAACTCATACGCGATGCTTACATTTCGCCTATGTAGACACATTTCCTCCTGGTAGGAACGATAAGGCTCCTAATCTAAACCTGGCCAGATTCTCGGAATCACATTTTCCGATTCGATATGCGATCACGTTTCGCACCCAAGACGCGGGCTTAGATAATAATAAATGCCGAGTACCCACATTCTCGGTAGATCAATTCACGAAAGAGGCGGAAAACGAGCTCAAGCCTCATAACATGCGGTACGCTACATGCAAATAACACCACCTCGCAAGTACACAACATTTGACGGCCGGGTCGATCAACGCACTGCGTTCAACTCCCAACAACGTCGTCGTATGCCCACTACACATGCAATTAAGCAGTAGGATACCTCCCCGTTCCGACATTCCATCCTTACGAACGTGGAGGTAGCCAAGGGAATGAGAATACCAAGCACAATACAAAATAGTGCTCAAACCGACTCATTTGTAAAAACCGACTCAAAGTGGGAACATATCGAAAACCGTCACAAAACATGTGATACATGCGAAAGAGATATCATATATCCAAAACATGAATATTATAAGACATTACGTAAAATTTTACGATAAACCGATCATGCGAACTATTATAAA
>JAIUZE010031522.1:0-12245 GCA_022085475.1 Heliosperma pusillum | reverse complement strand
TTGCTAAACACTTGTTCTTTGCTAACATTTTAAGAGACCCCGTCTCTTTGTTGTATTTCCGTACTTAGTTGTAACATTTTGACACTCCTCGTTTTATTTAATTTGCATGTATAAAAGTTTTTAAAACTACCTATTTTCGCTATATAATTCACATGCTTGTATGTTTTATATTTCCGCATTCGCGAGGGTTGTCACATCAAAGCCCAAGTCCGACTTGATAGCTATGTTAAGGGAACCTAATTGCACCGTATGGGTAATTGTTACCCATCTACTCAATTCAAATAATTAGCAAAACACTGCTTTGGCAGTCACTTTAACCAACGATGCAAACTTACTGCAGTGGTAAAAAATGGAAAGACAATGCTTAATATTTATGAGGGATAAATTCAATATGGGACCTAAACGTGGCTCTAGGTCAACTTACAAAGGGACCTATCCGTTCTAGCCACACAAGTAAAACAATAATCATTCATACATGTCATGTCACAATGAAAAATTTGTCTCAAGAGGTTTAAAAGACCCATATTTACATTTATAATCAAGATATAATTCGTAATTGCTATTTAATTGAAAATATATCTCATTTTCCCGACCTAAAGGAAAATTTCTTGACCCGGGAAACTAAGAGGAATTATTTCTCAATTCGATTCATAATCAATAAGTAATTCATAATTATAATTTTGATGAATGATTCATCTTGATACGCAAAACTTGACATTATAAAAATATGACAACATTATCCCGACCAAAGAAACGATTTTCTTAATTCAGGATACGAAAAACAATTGCCAAAATGGTTCATAATTATAAACAATTTATAATCGTAATTGTAAAACAATTCATACTCATAATCAATTCATTGTTGTATATGAAATATAACAAAACCAAACCCAAACCAAGCGATTTTCAAACAAAATCAATAGGTTTTGATAGATAACAAGTAGACACGGCCATAATATGATTGGTTCCTAACCGAAAATGGCCTGCCGAAGCTGGAACCGGAATCAACACGTTGAAACCAGTCCAAAATAATCAAAAACCGAGCTAAAACATGCTAAACCGCGTTGTAATGTTAAATTAACCGGTTCTGCTGTAATTAAACCGGTTTTTGATAACGTTAAACCGGTTCCTAGCAAAAAACTACTCAATTTACATGGAACTGGTCTTGTTTACACCAAAACCGGTCTAAAACTATCGAAACAATTTCGAAAGTCTTGAAACAAGTTAATTAATTTGTTCAACACTTGAAACCAATCAATTAAGCCATGTTTTTGACACTTTGTTAAGGCTTTTGGTCTCCCTTCATCCTACATTGTTTGAATCTTGCCTTAATATATTAGAGCTCATCATTAACAATGAAAAAGCATCTTAGGGTTTTAGAAAACAATTTTAGGGTGATTATACACTAATTCAAAATTAGGGTTTGCATAAAAAAAATTCAATTTCATAATTTACAACATTAAATTGGCAAATTGAATTACTCTAAACATGTTACTAATGGATTTACAAACAATCATATTAATCATATCAATTGAATATCTCATAACCAATTATGAGGCAAGATTCAAGTCGATTTGAATAATACTACGCAATACAGCTCTGATACCACTATAGGGTATTTTAATACACTTTGAGCCAGGATTCATTGCAAGTATTAAACAAAACAACAAAATAAGTAAGATGAATCTCATACCTTCTTGCGCAGTGGAATAATAATATAAGAAGTATGAATATTATAGAAATCCAATAACCCCAGACGAATAATAAGCACCCCAGATGTGATGCCCCTACTGGTATCCATACATGTACTATACTACGCCTTCTATGCTAGTATTTGAAGGGAAAGACAGACAACCTTGAGAAAACTCTTTTTCTCTCTTGTGTTTCTCTCTCTATATATTAAACTTATGAATAAGATGATTAGGTTTGTCACACAAACATTTATTATATAGATGGAAGAAACTTAGGTTAGTTTTCTAAAATCCTACCTAGAAGCGCAGTTGGGCCTAATCAATATGAGGGCCCTATTAGTAATATTATAAGACCGTCTTATAATTATACTAATTCCGTACCTTTTGTGTGTGACCAATAGGCCCACTTAAGACTATTAGACACGTAAATTATTTAAGTGTGAAACTGATATTGGCCTCTAGCAACGCATATTGAGTACATAGATCCAAGCGAGTTAATTCGTATAGAACATTGGACATAACTCTTTCAACACCATTTTTACTCGGTCGAATACCTTTCCCTCGGCCGAGTACCCCATCCACTCGGTCGAGTAAGCCTAACCCGACCGAGGACCTAGTACTCAAAAATACGAAGTATTACATTCTTCCCTCCTTAAGAACGAACTTCGAGGTCGTCCTCGAAGTTCACAACTCATACTCCTACCCTAAACACAACACAAGATCACAACATACACTCTAGCCAAACTCCCAACATTCCAAACCCAAGGACTTTATCAATCTCTTATCAACTCGAAACAAACCCACACCAAGTCTCCATCAGACACACTAAGACCAATAATAAAGTAAAACTCTCACTTAACTAATAAGAACTATTACATTATTCCCTCCTTTCATCCTCGAAGTTCACACCCTCATTACAAACAATAGAAACAAAGCATTCAAGCTAACACTAGCATCATCATATACTAAAGGTTCCCTCAAAACCCGTCACAATCCGATACAAAAACCTAATCCAAAACTCCAACAATACATACATTAGCCCTTACCACATAAAAAGTCATCCACAAGACATTCGAACTAACACTTACCAACACTTTTCGTCTAATGATACCACAACACCTATCTCCTTTACCACAACACCCACATCACCCATCTCCTTTAATGATACCACAACACCCACATCACCTACCTCCTTTAGCACAGCACCCACATCACCCATATCCTAATGCTAACATGCGATTCAATAAGTCTACCTCCCTTATATTGAACTTCGTCCTCAAACTTCTCCCACACTCAAACCATTAACATTATTACTATCATCCATGTTCCCATAACAATAGTTATATTTTTTCACGTAACTACAGTTAATATCATTATATAACTACACCACAACTCAATATCCATGCCTATAATAACACCTTAATAGCATAACTAATCACAATTCACCTAACTCAACAACCAATCACCATTCTCCCTAAATTTGCCACAAAATAAAGCTAACTGCTATATGGCAATTTGCTCTTCTTAAAACGCTGTTGCGTCCTCTAAGCCAATTCCTTATTAAACTCTTACCTATTTCCTTTACTGTCATCATTCTATCTCACTGAAAATCGCTTAACACTCTTACACCACACCACAAAATATACCACAATCCCAAACACCATTCATTTCTCACATCACCTAGAATCCACTCGAACATGATACACTCTAACACTAAATCCCTATAACATCCTCAAAATGGTAACGAACCATTTAGAACCTCAAGCACACCATACTCAAATCTCAAGACTTCTCATACCCACAAAGTCAAAACATCCAAATCCAAACGCGAAAATTTCCCCCAACTACCAAGCCTCTTGACCAAAACTTAAAGAACAAGAAACCACAACAATCATTATTAATAAATCTCCACCGATTAGACTTTACTCTTAAACCTGCGGAGCCAATGCTAACAGAACGATACCAATGAAAATATTGTTCGAGTAAGTGTCCTCCACAATAGTGCATTTATATAATAAAACTTATTTGGAATATACGTGGCATGATTAGTATATTTTGATACTCCACGTCAGTTGATTAACGTAAATCAATAAAGCTCAGCTGACTAGAGTTAGACATTATTGTCGTATGACGGCGGTGATCAACTGATCCCTTTTGGTCACACCTATAGGATGAAACCCAAATAGTAGAACTAATTATTTGTATATGATACAGTTAATTAGCACATTACATATATTTGATATGTACGTTTAGTTATGAGAGTTATTTATTGGAAATTGAGTTAGGAACTCATTCCACTTAAGTTTATTAGTCAATTATACGATAACTGACTGAATAAATTTTATGTCTTTTTTTAATACGATTAAATAAGATTTAATTTAGTGATTAATCGTTAATTCATGAAATAAGTTGAGGTTATGCATATATTTTGAGATAGAGGTAATTAGTTAATTATTTTTACAAGGAGTTGTAAATTAAATTAACTGGGCATTGTGAGACCCATTATATATTGATATAATAGTAAAATATCACTTAAAAGTTAAGTATATATTATTTATTAATTTGAGTCATATAATTGTTATATGATCAAATTAACACTTAATTATACAAGATAATTAAGCATATGGTTATAAGTATTTGTGGGACAAATATCAAAAATAAAAATGGACCACATTTACTAGAGGGGGCCGAAATGTATAAGTGGAAAAACAATTATGGTTGTTCTTTCTTTTATTTACACTACAACACATGATTCTGACATGTATGACACATGACATTGATCATATTCAATCCCATACACTACTTATTTGCATGAGAATAGAAATAAGCAAAATAAAGCTCACTTGGAGCTCATGGGGTCCGACCATTTTTGGCCTATATATTGAACATTCTTGTTCAATTTCATTCACTTCATTCTTATGCTTATTTTTTGCTTACTTCTCTCTAAAACCTCCAACATCTCTCTAAAACTAATCTATACACTAATATTCTCTACATATTACTTGTGTAGTAATACAATAATATCAGTAGTATTTTTTTTCTTACTTATTATCTAGTTAATAATAAGTTAAGATTGTTTAGGTGGATTCTTGGGTGCAACAAGAAGGAGACCTTGTACTTCGGAGGTTAGTTTATGGAGGATCATCCACTAATTCTATGCTCAAGAACAATAAGAAGAAGTTTTTATTGTGCCCCTATTTAACCGAAAATTCCCAATGTAAGGATGTTTTCGTCTTATCTTTTCTTTTATGCTTTTATATTTGCATGCATGATAACAAGATCCTGAATTATTAAGTAATGTAATTAAATGAACTAATTAGAGGAGTCTAATTAGAAGTCCAGAACTTTCAAATATGACATTTATTCATATGCTCAACACACATAAGTGACCCAAGCTCTCATAATTCGAAACTCCAACTTACCTAGAGACTCACACAACCACTCTAACTTACGCAAAACAATAGACTATACTAACCATGCTAAAGATGTCCTAACTCGACAGACACAAGATACCAATACCACATCTTAGATTAACGACTAAATTCACGAGCGCTGGACGATTATTAACCAAAATAATCTTAACAAAGAATCTAAACCCACATCTATCCCACACCAATATCACTCATCATTCTCCTTGCTAACATGAAGACAACCCCAAAGCCATTACCCTTAAAACTTCCTCTTCACCCAACTATATAATTCATCCAACTAATACAATAATCTCCTCACATCTTTTTCAACTCAAACCACGACTAGTCTTTCTTTATCGACGCATCTATCCCCGCAAAACGAGCCACAAGGTACTAAAACCAATATCTTAAGATAGCTACCAAATATAATCACAATAAGCTCTCACATTCCCTTTTGAGACTTAATAACTCTCATTCTTTCTTTAGTCCTACATCCTTATGAAAGATTTCACTAACGACTAACAACTCTATCTGAATATTCATTCATAACTTGTCATTTAAATTTCTTGTCTCCCCATTACATCAACCCAACACATCAGACCGCCAAATTCTATAATAACGATATTCTAACAATACACCACCAAATACCCCTACATATCACACAAGCCACTACCTAGAGCAGTGGCGGACCCAGAGCTTTTAATATGGGAGTGCACAATGGAAAAAAAAAATTTAAAGATATAACAAAATACTTAGATATGACTTACACCAAAGAACATTGAAACGACGTTTCTTTATACCGATTAACGTTTGAGGTAATTTATCATTGGATTTTGGTGTACAAGGCCCCTTCTCAATAAATCTCCTTCTCACATCATCTTGTGCATTAACCGGATAAGACAATATTGGCACCCGTTTTCCCGGATCATTTGGTAAATTATACTCTTCTTGATTGTTTTCATCAAGTTCATCAAGTTCCTCATCTTGAGACTCTTGCTCATTGTTAAGAGATGACAAATGAGGTTCTTGATTGTGAGAAGTTGATAAAGGAGGTTCTTCATTGTTATGAGGCGATAAAGAAGGTTCGTCAATGTTAGGAGTTTCTTGAATATTTTCATTTGGTTCACCATTTTGAGAAGGAGAAGATGATGAAGCTTTTTGTGCCTTTTTTTGTGAATTTCAAAACGATTCTAAACTTTTATATTTCTTCATCTAAAATTAAAAAGAAATCTCAAATTAGGAAATAGGATTATAGGAATCCATTATTTTAATTGAATTTTTGTAAATTAGGGTTTCATAACTTTCATTCTTTCAATTTTTATGAATGGACAACTAGTAATTAGTGAAATAATCAAAATTCATAAACAAAAGTCATAAATAGACAACCAACAATCAAACTATATAAGTAATTAATCAAACTATCAAAAACAATTTCGATTTTCAAACTAACTAAATAACACAATTAGAAAAAATGAAATTAGGGTTTGAATTAACAAAACCTTACAACAATATAATTAATGATTGTGGTGGCCGGCGGCAAGGAGGCAGTGAGGCACGGTGGTCGGCGACATAAGGTTGGTCAGGCCAGGCGCTAGGCGAAGGGGTTTATGGTATTTGGGAAATGGGAAATGTTGAATTGGTTTTAAAAAAATAAAAAGTGAGACTTTGGGGTAGGATAGAGAAAATGAAATAAAGTTGCGTGTAAAGAGGATAGAACCCAAGACCTTTGGTATTGCAGTCAATATCTTTAACCACTGCGCCACTTGACTATTACTGCTTATTATAGAACATATATTGTTATTATTCTTGAGTTCTCAGTATATTAAAAAAAAAAATTCCGTTAACCGAGGGTGCGCACGTGCGGTGCTGTGCGCACCCCTCGGTCCGCCACTGACCTAGAGTACTTCCAAAGCCATTAATGATTCCACCAAACTTCCACAACCATCTCTACTAACCACCAATTTTCCACAAACGATTATTCGACAATATATACCTTCTTCTTTATCACAAAAACCACTCATTTTCTCATTCGAAACTACTACGACCTTCCCTTATTATTTCTTACCGAACTATGCCCTTTGCATCTCTAATATTTCCCCCCAAAATATGATCCTCCAATTATTTCTCTTCCACTTGTCTCTTTCCAACTCATAATTCCCATACAATTCATTTCATGAGTCATAAATATCATTCCATTTACGCTATTCTATTGCTTCAATTATTCCTTTGTTTTACCAGTTCGCTATTTTTACTTCTTCCAATTCACACCAACTACAATTACTTATTATCCTAAAGATTCACTCTCACTATCTAGTCCCCCAATAATGCAACTAGTTTCTTATTACCTCAAGATTCCAAACTCAAAAACACGTCGTTACCATCTTCTAATCATACGCCATAATCATTTATTTATCACACTATTTTCATTAATTTACTACTAATAAGCTCATACAATAAACGAAACTAATCATATATTATTATCATCTATCCTTAGCATACCTCAAAACCATAATTACCTCATATCATACTTCCCAAAGAATTTCATCGCCATAATCTTCTCTTAGTTACTCGAATGTCTAGCAAAACATTTACATCTAAGTTTCATTTACACATCAAGCTAACTAATCTCTCCGGTTACCATCATCATTACATTCTCTTATATCACTCCTCACCGCACATTTCCATCAATCAACTAATACATTC
Source organism: Heliosperma pusillum (assembly GCA_022085475.1). Taxonomy (NCBI): domain Eukaryota; kingdom Viridiplantae; phylum Streptophyta; class Magnoliopsida; order Caryophyllales; family Caryophyllaceae; genus Heliosperma; species Heliosperma pusillum. The sequence goes on along the minus strand of JAIUZE010031522.1, from coordinate 4,441 downwards.
TTATTTTCCTCAATATTCTTACTCATATTCCCATTATAATCATTCATATCTCCGTTATAAATCCTTATTTCATACATTACCATTCTCGCATTATAATTCGACCATATACGCACACGCCTTTATATATTGCTCCACATACAACATCATTAAGAATATCATATAACAAAGCTGATTCCCTCTCTCTCACAAGGCTTATAATTCTATTCATCTTAATTATATACGACCACATGTACCTCTCTTGAAAACCACACAATCATAGGGAACGGTATTCTCTTTATAAAAACCGTCAAACTTATTCACGAAGATCAATATATATTCAAACACATACCCATATTACATTATGACCCATCATGATGACGCCTCCTACACCTATTCTAAAACTTAACACAACAATTGTGACAACCCGCGATTTTACAATAAAGTAAACACATAGATTTGCAACGGAAAAATACGAGATTTTAAAAACTTTAAAAGCAAAACCGCGAATGTCACTATATTATAAAAACCAAAACATAATTTAATAAATCGTTTATACAAATTGCATCTTAAATAAATACACGCGACATTGATCCCTTGATAAAACACAATTAATATAATAAACTAATATATAATTAGTACATTACATATATTCGATATGTACGAGAGTTAATTGTTAGAAATTGAGTTAAGAACTCAAATTCGATTAAACTTATTTTTCAATTATGCGATAATTGACTAATAAATTTATATCTTATTTTAATACGATTAAATAAGATTTACCTTAGTAATTAATCGTTAAATTACTAAATTAGTTGAGGTTTTGAGATAGAGGTAATTAGTTAATTATATTTACAGGGAGTTGTAAAATAAATTAACTAAGCATTGTGGGACCCATTATATATTGATATAATGGTAAAATATTACTTAAAATGTTAAGTACATATTATTTATTTAATTGAGTCATATAATTGTTATATGATCAAATTAACACTTAATTATACAAGATAATTAACCATATGATCAATAAGTATTTGTGAGACAAATATCAAAAATAAAAATGGACCAAACTAGGCCATTGTGGCCGGTTAGATTGCTAGTTACATGGTGATGATTGTTGTTCTTGTTTACACTCTTTAGTTACCAATTGAAAGTGACATAACAAGTAGAATACAATCATCACTTATACTACAACACTCCACCCTAATGCATGTGATTAAAATAAGCAAAATGCGAGCCTTGTGATGCTCATATGGACCGGCCATATTGCCTATAAAAGGGCAATATGGTTGATCATTTTATTTGTTCATTCATGCTTGTTTTTCATACTTCTCTCAAAAATCATCTTCTCTCTAAAAACTCTTAAATACTAATATTTACTTAGTATTACTAGTGTAGTAATATATTCTAATATTAGTAGTATAATATCTATCTTATTATCTAGTTAATAATAAGGGTAGATTATTTGGGTTCATCTTGGTACAACTTAGAGGAGATCTTCTACTTTGGAGATTACTTGTGTTCATCCATATTTGTAGCTCAAGAACAACAAGAAGGAGTTCTTGTTGTGCCCTTATATTTTCCATATCAATGTGAGGAAATTTCTTCTCTTATATAAATGTCTTTATATTTGCATGCATGTTATATAGATCAGTAAATACTAAATTAACAAGTAATTTAGCAACTAATTAGAGGAGTCTAATTAAGGTCTATGGACTTTCACATACAAACCAATACAACCTATCTATTTCATACAAGAATCCAACCCAATATTCACATACGATCCAATCTTTAAATACAACCATCCAAACATACGAATATAGCAATATAACTCTCACGGTAAAAGACACGCACTAGCATCATGTACAATAGCAAGACAAGTCAATGTAAGTCCACGGGATAAGACGTTTCCCGGAACCGTATACGATAAGACGTTTTGTATACTCATGGCCTAGACAAACATGTCCACGGGATAAGACGTTCCCCTGAACTGTGTGCGATAAGACGTTTCGCACACACAAGACTCTAATCCTCTCGGTATGACGACGATAATAATACGGTCCCAGTCTAAACCTGGCGAGACTCTCGGAATAAGACGTTACCCAATTCGACATGTGGTATGACATGCCACATCCAAGACTCGATCAACGCAAAGGACGTCGAGTACCCCAAATTCGGCAAGACTACACGAAAGAGGCGGAAAGAGATCTATAGTCATAGTCAAGCAAGTACGCTAATATGCAATGACACCACCGCGCAAGGATACAACATTTGACGGTCGGGTCGATCAATGCATTGCGTTCACCTCCTAACAACAGCGTCATATCCCCACTAAAACATGCATACAAGCATCAAGGATACACCACATCGCTCCGCATTCCAGTCTAACGAGGATGAGGGTGTAGCCAGGAAATGAGAGTTCAAAGAACTCAACGAGTAGTGCTCAAATCAATACATAAGGTAAAACCGACTCAAGAGAGGACATACAAAAAACGGTCACAAATCATGTGATATATACATGTGAGATATTATATAATCTAAACATGAATATTTAATATCATCACGTAATTTTATAAGATAAAAAAACCATACAAACTATTACATGAGAAGGCAAGTGGAAAAGAAAGGGAGAAAAGGACTCAGGGGGTCCTAGCCGGTCAGATGGACCGGCTGCCGGGTACTCGGCTGGCACCACGGCAACACTTAACAACAATAACAATTTACAGGGGACTCTTAGCCGGTGGGTGTGACCGGCTGCCGGCTACCCGACTCAGATCATAGAACAAATTGGAAAAGTAACGAAAAAGGGAAGAGGGGAAGTCCCAGCCGGGTACCCGGCTGAGACTGACAGTCATCTATAATATCAACCAAACTTACAGAGGTACCCAGCCGGCTGGGGGGACCGGCGGCCGGCTGGGACTCACATTTCACCAAAATCATCAAATTTGTCCAATTTCAATACAGGGGCTCCCAGCCGGTTGGGGTGACCGGCTGCCGGTGGGCCGGCTAGGAAAACATGCCCAAAAAACACATTCAACAACAAGAATTACCCCAAATCCTTTGATACCCATTTAATCCAAATAACATTTTTCATCAACAAACCACATTCAATGCTTCCTAATCATCACTAATCATTGGACAAGATCGATTAAGGCAAACAAAGGCACATTTATTACCCAACTCAAGTTCAAGCATGATAAGTAGACATAATTAAAACATAAATGTAACTTAGCATAAGATTAGTGGAAGATAAGCATGTGAGATGAATTTACACATATGAATGAACACCTAACACCTATCCATATAAAATTAAGGCAAAGAATTAATCTTTCAGTAAATAAAACTACAATTAACACTTAAAACACATGTTGATATCGAGTAACCCATCACCGTTACCTTGATTAGCATTTCAAATCTTTGATTCCCAAGCTACCTATCAACCCACATGAATTCCTTGACCCAAAATCTTCAAAATACATCATTTCATGATAAATAAAGCGACAAAAACCCAAAACCGAAATATGATAAAACACGGTCTTAAAATAAAGTCAAAAGTTTTGATCCTTTATTGGCTAGAGAGAAAGAGGATGGTGAGAGGATTCTGAAACATTAAACGGAATTGAATTTTGTTAAGAAACGAAGAAGTTGTGTCCGTCTTAAGTTTACATCTAGAAAAATGGGTTTTATAAAAAGTTGGAGGAAATGGATATTTTATGTTATGAGAAGAAAGAGGAGGCTAAAAAGAGAAGATTAATGTAAAAATCGCCAAGTTTTGTTGAGAGACGGAGAAATGACATCCGTCTTAAGTTTATAAAGCTGTGAAGTTTTAATGGTGTTTTTTGGTATTTGAGGAGGAAGATGAAGATGTTGAAATTTTAGAAGGGATTTAGAGATTTGTGGTGGTTTGTTTTGAGAAGGTGAGTAGTAGTAGGTTTTAATATTAAAGGTGGGTATTACCCACTCCGATTTTCGAGCAGAATCTGATTATGAGATCATAACGGACTGAAATGCGACGGTTTCTACCCAACTAAACTAAATTCTATTTAACATTAATTTACAGCCACAAAATCATAAATTATCGACTTAAAATATTTTAACCAATAAAAGTAAAAGACGAATTTATAAAATTCACGACTTTAGTAAATTACTCGTGATTGTAAAATCTGGGGTGTTACAACAATACATTGACAAAACCTATTCACAACTCACCCGCTGTGGCGAAGCCACTCGGTCGAACACAAGACACTCGGTCGAGTACACACTTTACTCGGTCGAGTACGACACACTCGGTCAAGTACACATTGTACTCGGTCGAGTACACACGCTTGTAACCATCCAGAATTCAAACTTTAAGACACTTGGTCGAGTGCGAAGTGCACTTGGTCGAGTACCCTACACTCAGTCGAGTGCCCTAATGCACTCGGTCGAGTGCGATGGATTTCTCAACAATGACCAGTTTTTGTAA
>JAIUZE010031521.1:0-11218 GCA_022085475.1 Heliosperma pusillum | reverse complement strand
GGAATTGAAATAAAACCGTACGTTGAAGATGAGGAGCGAAGAGGAGAGTCTAGAAATATAAGTTAGGACGGATTTAATTAAGGAATGAAGATTTTATGAAGGTTTTGCTCAAGAACGATGAAGAACAAATGATGAACGACGAAGAACACGAAGAACGATCAAAGAAAGTGATATTTTGATCTTAATTTGATTTATTGTAAAATGAAAAGTTGTTTGTGAGTAATGATGGTGTGTGTGTGCCGTGTAATTATAGGCCAAATAAAGAGTCGGGTTTTGAAATTGTTGTTACGTAATTGACTCGCGTTAAATAATTATTTTACGTTAATCGATTAAATATAATTAACGATAAAGTTAATTACACCAAATATCTAGATATTATGATATTGTAATCAAAAGTAATGAAAATATCAAGGCCTATTAGAGGACCAAAGGAGCCGTGTGGTTTGAGATGAATCGGGTCTGTTTTTGCTCGATTTGCGTAATTTTCGTTAACTGATCGATAAAGTTAATAAATATCTAGATATTATTATTAGTTTATTCAAAACAATTAAAATATCTTATGGTGAGTGGAAAACGATGACATGGGCGCGTGACTCATGTCAAAGTCGAGTTTCGATTTGTTGCGCGTTTTACGATGAGTCGGGAATAGTTAAATGACGTTCGGTTAAAAACCGTAAAAGTTATTCTTTAAATTCCGAATAGATTCAAAATAATTATATTAAATTATGATAAATCTTAATAAATCCAAATAAAAATAAATTAAAAATATTATTTTTTTTTAAATAAAATTTCGGTCTTCAAACTTGCAAGGCGAGTCGGGAAAAGTCAACGAAAGTCAAAGTCGACTTAAAAGTCGAGAAAAGTCAAAAATGACTTAAAAGTCAAGAAAATTTTATGACGACTTAAAAGTCAAGAAAAAGTCAATGACGACTTTAAAAAGTCAATGAAAAGTCAAAGACGACTTAAAAGTCAAGAAAAGTCAAAGATGACTAAAAACGGTCTTTTCATGAAATCTCCCAGAAATTCCAAATACGAACGCGGAATTTCAAAATAAGACTCGGAACAAAAATTTCTATTTTAAAAACTTAAGTTCTACTGAACAGTGTTAGTAAATATTTTTACTAGAAAAATTGGGTACTTTTCGGGTTGTTACAGGTAATCGATGGGTATTCAGAAATAAATTGGATGACTCAGGAGTTATAGTTCGAAATAAGGCTCGAATGGTCGTTCAAGGATATAATCAACAAGAAGGGATTGATTATGACGAGACCTTTGCACCTGTAGCAAGACTTGAATCTATTCTTGTGCTTATCGCCTTTGCAGCTCATAAAGGAATGAAATTGTACCAAATGGACATTAATACTTCATTTTTTAACGGATATATGTAAGAAGAGATTTAATGACCTCAGAGTTTGAAATGAGCATGATGAGAGAATTGAAATTCTTCCTAGGATTGCAAATTCAACAAACTAAGGAAGGAATAAAGATTCACCAACAAAAACATGTCAAGGACCTAATCAGAAAATTTGGTATGGAGAACGCTTATCCAATGGACACACCTATGGTAACTGATAAAAAGTTGACGTTAGACGAAAATGGTAAGTGTGTCGATGAAACTACATATCGAGGTATAATTGGTTCTTTATTATATTTAACTGCAAGTAGACCTGACATTATGTTTAGCGTATGTGTCTATGCTAGATTTCAATCTTGTCCTAAAAAGTCACATATGATTGCAGTTAAACGTATCTTGAGATATTTAATTGGTACATCTAATCTATATTTATGGTATCCACTTGAATGTAATTTCGATCTAGTAGGATATTTAGATGCAGATTATGCAAGATGTTCTCTAGATAGAAAAAGTACATCTGGATTCGCTACGTTTGTTGGACCATTCAATATAACTTGGGGCTCAAAGAAGCAAAATTCAGTTGCTTTATCTACTGCTGAAGCCGAATATATAGCTGCAGGACTGGTATGTTCTCAATTACTTTGGTTAAAGCAACAACTATGTGATTATGGTGTTAATGTTGGTTGTATGCCTGTATTTTACGATAATACGAGTGCTATTATTATTTCTAAAAATCCAGCTCAACATTCTCGTACTAAGCATATAGACATTAGACATCATTTCTTACGTGACCATGTATAAAAGGGCAACCTTAAACTCGAATTTTGTAGTACTGAAAATCAATGGGCTGACATTTTAACAAAGGCGTTAGTGAGAAGACGTTTTGAGATTTTGCGGTTGGAAATTGGTTTAATCAGTAGCAATTAAATTCGTCATAATTATTTTATGAACCTGCGTGACTAGTTAGAATAAGACGAGATTATATGACTGTGTCCGTGTATTCCATCGCTAGTATATTTGTGTTTAATATTATATATTTTACGTGAATATCTTGCATATTAAGTATTTTATGGATATTGAATTATGGACCACATATTTGTCAAAAATCTATCTTGTTCACTTTCCTAATTAAACCAAAATTCTACCAATAAAACTCATGTTGACCGAAGCTCCAAACCAATATTCACAAATTCTCATTTGTGACAGGCACTTTTCGTCACAAGCTTGTGACGGAACAAATGTGACCATTTTTATGAAAAATGTAACCATTATATAACTGGTAACATTTTATGGATGATTACTTTTTATCATAAAATGGTCACATTTAGTCCGTCTCAAGCTTGTGACCGTCACAAGAGAGACCAACTGAACAATATTATCTTACCATATTTTTTATTTACCTAATCCTATCCTTAGTGCCTTACCATATCACCTATATTTACCCTAGATTCCTTTTACTATCGTACCAAAATTCAAAAAAAAAAAAAGGAAAAAGAGGAGTAATAGCCGGCACTTCACGTGCCTCCCTACAAAATCCAAACCCCAACACTACCCTTCATAATTACCTATGACTATCACCATAAAAACACATCACCAACTCCATCTTTCTTCCATCATACGAAAAAAAAACCAACACCAAGCTTTCATCAATGGCTTTCACATGATCCACTACCAAAATACCAATACCCCAAACTCCAAAACTCAAACACCTTGTATGCCCACTATTCTCTCTCCTAAACCAAACCAAAAGTCACCCAATTTGACCCAAACCGAGTTGGGTTCGGTTCTTGAAGGTACAAAACGGCGTAGATTAATTAAGGGGAAGAATAGTGTACAAGATGATGCTAATATGGACAAAGAAAACACGGAAGTCGAGGGAACAAAACAACCTCGTTTCGCGAGTTTTCACCTCAAGAAACAGCATCCGGACTTGATCAGCTTCGTTTAACAAAGGAAGAACGGCAATTGGTTAACCGGGTTGCAAAATATGGTATTCATTGTGGTCGTAGTTTCCCAAAGATGAAGTGTGAAAAATATCAAGCTTTGGCATTCTTCAACGATTTCTTGAATTTTCAAGAGTGGGAACAAGTGTCTCAGTTTTCGGGTCCTATATATCCGATCGAGGTAATTCAATTTTATGCTTCTGTTTCTTTGAAATCTGGAGTTTTGCATGCCGTGGTAAATGGCCGAGAAGTTTCGGTTTCCATTGACGATTATTGTACTCTGTTTTTGGTTCCTGATGATGGAATCAAAATTGACCCGAGTACGTCATGGGACGAATTGTCGGATACGGCTAAACTGGATGTTAAGCAGTATTTTGATGATCGGGCTACGCTGTCAAGTTGTGTGTTGGCGGGGAATTTGTCCCTAAAATTAAAATTTCTGTTGAATTTTCTGTGGAACACGGTGGTTCTGCGTCGGGGTGAATGGGATAAGATTGCCTGTTATGAGATGATGGTGGTTAAGAATTGGTTGGAAGGTAACCGTGTCAACCTTGCTATCCTTGATTTTTCTCGAATTTCTCAAACTAGCTTTTCGGTGACCGAGGATAAAGTCTATACGACCCTAGATTTACCCTATGGGATGTGGGTGTCTCGGGTTCTTGAGGCTAAGGGGTTTGTTGATCCGACTAGCTATGGTGTTAATTTGAAAGATTATATGAATGATACGTATTTGAAGTTCATGAAAATAGAGGCATTGTGTCCTGAATTGGCTTTTCAATCAAAGGGTGGCTCAGTTGATGTGAAACCAAATGTGGCTGATTTTTCGGGGATTGAGTCAAAATTGGAATTGTTTATGGGGAAGGTTATGGAGCGCCTTGATGTGCAAGACAAAAAAATCGATGCGGTTGTTGACAAAGTGGTCAAAACGTGGCTTTGGGGAGCTCTAGCTCAACCCGTGACCGTGGAGGGTCGGGTGTGAGTAACGAGTTGAGAGGTTGGATGACGGGAGTCGATGGTTACCTTGCAAAAATTTGAGAGCAATGTTGTCGATATTCGACAAGAGTTATTTAGGCAACGGGATTGGATGCAATTCTTGGTTACCCAAGGAGGTGCTTTGGTGAAGAATGGTGCGGACATGCGCGATGGAATGCACACCATTTATGATGCGACAGAGGCTCTATATATGAAGGTTTGGAACTTTGATTCATGTCTCTCCGCCCAAGCTAATCACGTGAAGGAGTGCTTTGATCGCCTTTCTACTCTTGAGTACCGTACCCGACCCGACTACATTGACCCCAACATCTTTCGCCAACCCGATTTGCCTTGATTTTCTCGTCTTACCTTGTTTGTTTCTTAAACTACTTATTCCATTTGGCCCATTTTGGCTTATACTTTATTCGGCCCATTGTCAACTAACACTTATAATTGTGGTTTGTTGTTTTAATTGACATTTTGTACTTTATTTTGCTTGATATGAATCGTTTAGTATTGCGTATTATGCATATCTATTTCTTGCCTTGGAGTATGTTATTCTTGTCATTTTATATCCTTGTTCTTGTCTTTTCAATGATGCCAAGAGGGCGAAGAAATGATATGATTTGAGTCTTTGCTTAAACTTGCTCCTTGTCAAGACTCGTTATCTCGTAAAGTCTTTCAAGTTATAACTTTGGCTAAGTTGTTACGTTCTTGAGATCGATGTTACTATAACTTTGGTAGTATTTTGTTGAGGGGGAACCATACTTAGTCACAATCATAAGAAAATAAATCAAAGTTTTGATAATGACATGTGTTTACTTGATAATGTGATTTAATTGATATATCATATGCATGTAATTGTGTATTTTAGTCTTATCATAACTAACAACAATTACAAGAAAAGAAATCAAAGTTATAGGAGCTTAAGGCATAACTTTGAAGATTTCTATGAGACAAAGTTATAGAAGCTTGAGGTATAACTTTGGAAGTTTATATGTGCAAAGTTATAGCAACCTTGGTTATAACATCGAAGAAACAATTCAAGCAAGATCTACGTCAAATAACAGAAGACTCAAGATAGAGGGTCTTTGTGATCAAGATGAAGAGATGATCCGTATACTAAAGATCTTTGTGAAGATTAGATAGTATAGGTCGTCATTCGGTAACTATTCCATTAGAGTAATTTTAAGTTTGTAAAGTTATGACTCATTTATAACTTTACATACTAAAGTTCAAAGTTATAGCTTGGACCTATAACTTTGGATGATAAAAGTTGATGCATGATTTTGGAAATAAATCTTTTAAATGTTTTCAAAAAGAGAAAGATTATTTTCATATTTATCAAAAGCTTTAATAGATAATGTATTTATGAGCTGTTGGTTAGTAATACAACTTATGGGTTGTCATGTTACCTAAGGTTTCTAATACATTCTATCTCAATTTGTTCTTAACCTAATAAGCTCAGCTAGTGGTTGTGCCATCTAGGGTTTCGTGAAAACCAAGGATTGTGGCTCCTAGGGTTGCGTGCTCCTCGGGTTTCGTGGAGATAAGGATTTCGGCCACCATAGGCTTGTGTCCTTGTTTACTTTAACCTAGGATTTTAATATATCTTTACAACAATTTTTTAAGATATTAAAGATAGATATATTTCTAAAAGATAATGTAAATAATATTTTGAGATATTAAAGAGAAATATATTTATAAAAGATAAAGCAAATAATATTTTGAGATATTAAAGATCAATATATTTCTTAAAGATAAAGCTAAGATTTTAGATTTTATATCTCCTATACTTCTATTATAAATACTTCTTCCATCTCAATCATTCACAACGACTTATATACAATTGAGAGAATTTTATAAATTTATTTTAAAGCAAACTTTGAGCAAAATATTTATTATTTTTGCTGTTTGTTATTCAAAATAGTCGTGTATCTTCTTTGTCAATCACTCACGTGAAATACATTATTGGATAATAGTACATCATATAATCTTACTTATTCTTTAACGAGAATCCTTGTGAGTTATATTGTACTTTCTTATTAACGTAAGATAGTATAGAGTATTTAGCGATACTCACCTTGAGTTATAATCATAGTTGATTATACGAGTGGATTGATATGTTTTGTAACCCGGAGAAAGGTACTAAATATTATTAATCGATAAAATAGTGGACGTAGGTTTCGACTTGTGAAACTGAACCACTTTAAAAATCACGTATGCCTCTCTTTACTTTTCGTTATTTCGTTACTAGTACTTACTTTGATTAATTATTTAGGTGATTTTAATCCATAGAATCAAATAATTAATTGCATATCATATAAATTGAAAAAGTTGGGCTAGTTTTTAATACTCAATTCACCCCCCTTCTTTCGTATTCGATCAATAGACTATACATAATAAAATAATATTAGTAGTATTATTTCTTACTTATTATCTATTTAATAATAAGCTAAGATAATTTGGGTTGATTCTTGGGTGCATCAAGAAGAAGATCTTCTAATTTGGAGGTTGTTTTATGGAGGATCATCCACTAATTTCATGCTCAAGAACAATAAAAAAACAATTTCTTATTGTGCCCATTTTGGCCGAAAATTCTCAATGTAAGGAAATTTCATCTTATCTTTATATTTATACTTTTATATTTGCATGCATGATAACTAGATTCTAAATCATAAAGTTAATGTATTTTAATGAACCAATTTGAGGAGTCTTATTAGAGGTATAGGACTTTCATGTGGTATCAGAGCTCAATTGTTACATGCATGTTGATTTTAAGCATTAAAATCGAGTTATACGATAACTTGAGTAAATCGAAAATGTGTTAAAAATGGTTTGCACAAAATTTTTGATTTTCATGCATACCTACTGATGTCAAAATGGTTGTGGTCAAAATTGGTGATTTTATGGATTGATTTGCTATTTATTTTGATTTATGGCCTTTAAATCATATTAATATGCATTTTTTATGTTAAAAGTTAACTAAAAATAGTTGCATGTTGATTCTGGTCATGAAATTTTTATATATTCTCACATGCATGTTTTACATACTGTATGTACAATTTCGTAAATTGTAATTAAGTTTTGCATGATTATTGAATTTTATGAGATAAAAGTCGATAAAGCGAGATTATTATGTTCATAAAATTGAAACGTCCTTTTCTGATCTTCAAAAATTTTTGGTACATTTTATAATATGATTTATAGAATCTTGGTGAAATTGTATAATTTGTTTCACTTTTTTACTATATTTCTTGTTTTTTATTTGATAAAACCGATAAATTCAAGTCTATTTGTTCATAAAATTAATTCAAATTTTTGGGACAAATATTTTTGGTTTTTGGAGTTCTTGAAAATGTTCTAGAATGTAAAAAATTTTTTTTTTCAAATTTTTATGAGTTTTATATTTTATTTTTGGTTTATTTCATAAATGTTGTCATTAAACCTCTATATTTAGCAAATACGATCAATTCAAACTAAATAAATACAAACAAAGTTAGTGGGGACTAATTTTGAGCATGATAAGTGTTAAGGGCGATTTTGGCATGATATTTAAAGCATTTTATTTATGTTGTTTAATTTGAATGAATGAATGTCATTTATTTAATTTTTAATGCAAGTTGTACCTAGTATGGCCTAGATTATTTTAATCGGTATTACCCGTAATGTAATGGAATATCGATTTGGTTGTAATTTTAATTGCGATCTTGTATCGCCGTTTGTAATAATTTAATTTCATTTTTTAGATCAAATGTATAATACGAGTTTTATTTGTATCTTTTTGTAATTAATTATTATGAAGACGGAGATTCCCGAAGTCGGTGTTCTAAAAGACGGTGCCTTTTTGAAGCATGTTCCATGAAGCGGCAAGGGGGCAAAGAGTTGGTTTCCGATTTTGTAATCGTTTAGTTAATTAGATTAGCTAGGTGGCCATACTAGGATTTATTATTTGCTTACTTTATGTTTTTCCGCACATGCCAAAATCGCCAACATGCATTTTTATTTTATTTCTTGATTGTCAATTCAAAGTTATTCAATATTCACTAACTTAGTTCGCTTATAGAGAATTAATAACTAAATTGACAAGACCTCTCACATGACTTAAAAGAAATTGAGATTTAGCTTAACCAATTGAAGCACCTATGAACCCCGTGTTCATTAGGGCAACCACAACGTGAACCCTTTTTACCTCGGGTAAGTAAAGTGATGTGATTACACGCCTAAATTTGGTTGGACTCAACGGAATAAGCGTTATTCCAGGACTAGGAGATGAATTTGGCAGAAATCTGTCGACCGAGAGTTCTAGGGGTAGAATTAGTCAAAATGTTGACTTACCATTTATTACATAAAAGTGGCATAACATGTTCATTTTTATCTAAAATGCGGGTGTCGTAATCACTTATATAATTTTGTGAGGGGTCATTATATGAGTGACTTGTTAAAATTGTTTAACAAGTGAATTATATATAAGCAATGAATGTTATTTTTCCGTTGATATTTCTATTATTCGCGCAATCACATATATTTTTCCTTCTACAAACTTGTAAATCTGTTCAATCGTGGAAAGTAGTTTCCATAAAGTTTATACGGTATCATTTTTTATTGCGATTTAAATCTCCGTTTAAATCACCATAGCTAAAGACAAAATTAATTTTTTCTTTTGATCCTCATATTCAACATTGCAAATGTCTCTTATGAAAAGTATACGATTATGTCACACTTAGTCAAAAACGTATTTAATTTTTAAATGACATCTTCTTATTACAATGGTGCATCAATCTTTTTGCTCCAAAGAAAATATTTATATTTTTCGTATGTCGTCATAATGCTCCTTATCGAGGCTTACCTCAAAAGGGGTTAATTCAGTTGGGACGACTAGGTTACTCGATTATTTGAAATCGTAAATACCCAAATACTGTAGTGACTTCATGAAAGGTTTATCCTTTTGAAGGTAAAACCACGAATGAAATGAAGAATAATCTTCATAATAATTCTAATCTACTTGTAACAACCCGTAATTTTAAAGACCGAAATTATATTTGAAAAATAATATATTTAATTTATTTTAATTTATTACGATTTATTTGAATTTATGATAATTTAATATAATTATTTTGAATTTATTCGGAATTAAAGAGTAGATTTTACGGTTTAAACCCGAACTTCATTTAACTATTCCCGAGTCAGCTTAAGTCCCGAAACAAACCCGAAACCCGACTCCTACATGTGCCACACGCCCAAAATACCTTTTTCCCTCATTTTAGATCTTTTGATTAAACTTGATTAAACTAATACAAATATCTAAGATATTTGTAACTTTATCAATCTGTCAGTTTAAATTACGCAACAAATCGCTTATACCCGGACCCGATTCCTTCCACCTCCACACGCCTCTTTCCTCTTCCCTTAGGATTAGATATTTTCATTAAACTAACATAATATCTAATAATATCTAGATATTTGATTAAACAAACATAATATCTAATAATATCTAGATACTTACCATAATATATTTATAAAACCCGAGTCAATCCCGTAACAACAAGTTCAAAACCCGACTCCCGTAATCCTCTATATTTACACGGCCCAACCTCCACTCTTACTCATTAATTATTTTTCTATTTTACATTAAATCAACTTAATATCTTTTTAATACCTTCTTAATATAATCATAATCGTTCTTAGTGTTCTTGATCGTTCTTGAGCAAAATCGTCACAAAACCTTCGTTACTTGGCCAACTCCGTTCTAAATTATATTTCTAAAGTCTCCTCTCCGCTCTTCATCTCCATGTACGTTTTATTTTCAATTCCGACAAAATCGTTTTCAACACTTTAATTGTTGAAATCATGTTTTAATTCTAATAATGTTATTTTTGTCATTTCTTATAGGAGAAGATTATGAAGACGAGTTTGGTGACTCGTATATTTTAGAAGAAGATTAGTAGACGGGTTTTTAGGTCTTATTTTGGGTGCTATTTGGTTTTGTGCTAGCTAAGGTAACGATTACCGAGTTACTCGATGAATTAATGTCACATATCTTTTTGTTATTACGGTTTTAAGTAGTAACATGCTAGGTTGTTATTATTATTAAGTTTTATGAATTTTTAACATATTTAGTGTTTTTGACATGTTGGATGATTTGTTCATAATCATAATTTTAGTATGCATGATGGTTGAATTGGTTGTTAAAATGGATGGTTGTTAATTAAAACATGTTAGAAATAAATTTGGGGTTGTTGTTGGTGGTGGCCGTGTGTGGTGGACGAGAACCAGGCCGGTTCAGGCCGGTTCAGGCCCGGTCCAGGCCGGTCTGGGTTGGTCCGTTAATTGGCCTTTGGGCTTGTGTCGATACTTGATTGTTTTGTTGTTGTTTTGACGGGTTTTAAATATGTTAAGCATGCGGGAAATATTAAGAAACGGTTTTAGAAATGGTGACCAAAACCGGCCCAAACCAGCCCGTGGGCCCAGTCCAGGCCCGGTCCAGCCCATGACCCGTGAGCCCTCCTTTGGGCTTGTGACGGTTTTTGAGTGTATTGTTATTATTATATCATGTTTTGTAATATTTAGCAAGTGGGAAATTTTAATAAGTAAATTATTTAATTAAACGGTTTTCATAATATTATTATTTCTCACATGTTAGAAATTATAGCATGAGATTGTAGTTTAATTTGATATCCTTTAAGTCAAGCGGGTTTCGTAATAATTAATAATTCACATGTTAGAAATTAGAATAAAATAGCATGAAATGAATATGATGTTCTTATGTTCAAGCCTAAATGGCTAAGACTCTGTTTCTAGCCGGTTTGACCAAACGGGTTTGGTCAAACTATGATCTAGTCAGCCCCGTTTTGACTGATGACCCGTAGCGGGACTCGGGTCGGGGATTTGTCTTCAGGTAAGGTTTTATTTAATGAATGAAGGAATGAGCCTTAGTAGATATGAGGCG
>JAIUZE010031520.1:0-23048 GCA_022085475.1 Heliosperma pusillum | reverse complement strand
TTAAATGTTAATTCGTAATTGAATATAAACTGTTATATCTAATTGATGTATATAATGTAATTATTTAATACGATTAAATAATGTAAGCTTAACCGAATTAAATGTTAATTCGTAATTAAATATAAACTGTTATATTTAATTAGCAAATTATAAATATACGATATTTATAGTTGACGTATATATTATACGATATTGTCATAATAAATGATGTCAGACCGGTATTAATAAATCGACTACAAAATGTTGTATGGACTTATTAATATGTGACAAATGACAATAATAATACATACACATATTATACATTAAATAAATAAAAGAGAGAAGACTCATATCTTGACTCCACTACCTAAAACAAGTAGAAGAAAAAGAGGGAAGACTCCTCCCTCTACTCTACTACTAGTTGGACGGTCCAAATAGGAGAGGAGGAGAGTTTTATATAAACTGTTCTTCTTTACTTTCTCATGATCACAATTACGTTCACAAAAATTAGCAGTAATTTTTGGTGTTCGTTCTAGCACAAGCAAAGGCATTTCTCAGAACATCTTGGGTGCAACAATTAGGAGAATATCATCTCGATATTTATTCTTAGGCCACATTGCTAGGACCAAAGGTTGATTCTAATCTTTATGCTTTTCGTTTATGACTCGTATTTCATATATTATAATTTCGTTATAATCTTTAACTTTCATGTTGAAATATACCGATATTTCTCACAAGTGGTATCAGAGCATAGGCTACGAAATTATTTTATATGATTTTTCATGAATGATAAATAAAAAAATTTCGGCTCAATTTTTTTATTCTGCCGTGTATTTTTTTTATTTTGATTCTTGTTTTCATTTTGATTTATTGGTATTGTTGTTTTAAATTGTTAAGATGACAATATGATAAATTTGTAGATTTTTTAATTTAATAAGGATTAAATTAAAATGTAAATGGAAATTGTTTTGAATGTTTATGAACATTTGTTTTTGCTATATATTTTCGGTATACATGATGTTAAATTATTGTTTTGCATCATGATTCATTAATTTTAATGATGTTCAAATCAATTATGATTAGTCAAATATTAAGATAATCGATTTAATCATGATTTAGATATTCATTTTAAAATGTTAAATTGAATCATCTAGTTTGTATCAATGTTTAATAATGATAAAATGTTGATTATTGTACCGATCTTGAAATATTAGCAACATAAAATTAAATTAAAAAAAAAAAAAAAAAAACAGCTTGTGGCTGCTGTTTTATAAAAAAAGTTCGGATTTTTGTTTTATTTTTTAAGTTGGCCGAATGTTTTTGTTTTAAGCATTATAATGATAATGTATGATTGTTGTTGTGAAACAGTTCACAATTATTGGATACCCAATTATTTTAAAATGGTTTAAAATAATGTTGGATTAATTCATATTATACGATAATATGAATTAAAATTGGATTATGTTTGATTGAAATTATTGTGAGTAATTAAGGAATTGTCACATAATTTTGATCATTTTAAAATAGGTGGTTTGGATAAATTACTTTACATAATTGAGGAATTATGTCTTGAATGATTAATTTATTGTTGATGCATTTTATTTTGTTGAATGATTTGTTGAATGGTTTATTTACGTATTTTTGCAATTGGTTGTAATTTGTATTACCTAGTGTGGCCTTAATTGATTATGTTTTCATAATAATGGAAACATGATCGTGATGTAATTTTGAGATCTCGAATCTCCTTTTGTTTTCTTTAAAATTATTAATTGTAATTCGAGAAGACTAAAGATGGAGATCAGATTGCTCACTCCCGCTACATGGACCAAGATGGAACATCAAGACAAGCTTTTCGGGTCCAATTATGGATGGATTCCAAAGTTGTATTTTGTTCATTTTGGTAGATAGGCCACACTAGGACTTTGTAATTTTACGTATTTTTCGTTCTTGTTGCTTTTCATCACATGATAGTTAGTGCATCATATTCCGCCTAAACCAAACCACCTACTACTAAAATTGCATGAAAATTGACTCATATAGTTTGGATGTTATATAATGGACATAAAGATGTCACACGAATTTTAAGCCATCATCTTAGTTTAATCATTCTCGCATGCTAGATATTCGTTCACTTAAAATGAATTAAAATAAAGTTGATGGGATCATCCTCTAAAACTTAAAATTGAGACTAGTCTTTATAGGCCAAACTACTATGAATCCCTTCTTCGTCGGTAGGCATATAGGACCTTACTCTGCATATGACCCCTTCTACGTTGGGTAAGTAGTGTGTGTTGACTTATTTTACCTCAACATTATAATCCGAAGAGTTTCTCGTGATTATGATGGACTAAAGATAAAATTTTATCGACCAAGAATTCTAAAGGTAGAATTAGCCAAGAGGTTGGCTTATCAATTTACAGATAATTGAGTCTTGGGACCATTTATATAATTCTTGAGGGAGGTCAATTGTATAAATGCTTGAGTCAAGTTTTGCACTAGACTTAATTCATATCGATGAGTATGCTTATTATTATATTTTTTCTTCTTTTTTGCAGTGTAGAATTCGTCTTATATTGATAATACTGCTATAACAAATGGATGGCCATAATGATGTCCCTATGCCAAGTGTCACGCTCGCACGCGAGTCTTGGCTTAAAACTTTCATGGATCACATGAATCAGTCCACACGACTGAAGAATGACGGGTACAACTTTACGGACTGGGAGGCGGCATTACGGAATGCAGCCATTGCTGACGGCAAGCTCAAGTTCTTGACTGAGCCAATACCGCCAAACCCATGCCCTAATACGAGAGCTAACGCGTCACTTGCTTATAGTGACTTCGTTATGAAAGCGGGTGCGATAAAAAACGTACTCATCTTTGCAATGGAAACCAATAGAATCGTTCCTTATGAGCATATCTGTCGCTTCTTTGAGGCGAAACTCCAGAAGGGCCAACCGGTTAGCCCACACATTCTTGATATGATTGAGAATGTCAAGAAACTGGAGGCACTTGATTGCAAAATCAGTGAGAGCATAGTCATTGACCGTGTGCTTCATTCACTTCATGATGGTTTTGCCCTTTTCAGGGCAAATTACTACATGAATGACATGAGGAAAAGTCTTCATGAGCTACACTAACTTCTCGTACAGACCGAGAAGGATCTGAAATTGAGTGGGAGCATGAAGCAAGATGTTATCATGATTTCCAACAAGAACTAAGGTAAGGGCAAGGCTCATGGCGACCTAAATGTAGGGAAGCCAAAGTTTAAGAAGTCAGGAAAGGGTAAGAGTGGGCATGGTGAGACTAGTAGCTCACAAGGCAAGGCAAAGAGCAAGGACAGTGACATTGAGTGCCACCATTGCCATAAGACTGGGCATTGGAGGAGAAACTGTCCCGTGTACCGTGAAGACATAAAAGCAGGTCGCGTCACTCCTGTTTATATGTCATCATATATTCATATGATTCAGATTAACCATGCAAGTTTCGGAACTTGGGTACTTGATACAGGTTGTGTTTCTCATCTGTGTAATCATTTGCAGGGCCTAAAAAACATCACACCTCTTGCAACGGGTGATGTGGACCTGCGAGTCGGGAATGGAGCAAAAGTTGATGCAGTCTCAATGGGAACATATGTAATCCAACTCCCGAGTGGATTTGAGTTGTATTTATATAACTGTTACTATGTACCCAGTTTATCTAAGAACATTATTTTTGTTTCCGTGCTTGATAAAGACGGTTTTTCATTTTCAATAAAAGACAATAGCTGTATTTTCTCTTTGAATGAAATGGTTTATGGCAAAGCAGTTTCCATGAATGGCATTTATATCTTAGATCAAACCACAGACATATTACATGTGAATAATAAGAAAATAAAGGTTGGTGACAAAGATCAAACTTATCTATGGCACTGTCGTATGGGACACATAAATGAAAAACGTGTAAAGAAGCTCATTGAGAATGGGACTATCTCCCCATTTGATTATGAATCATTTGGCACGTGTGAATCATGTCTTATCGGCAAAATGACTCGAATTTCCTTCAAATGTGTTGGGATGCGTGCTAGTGACCTATTAGGACTCATACATACTGATGTATGTGGACCTATGTCAATCAACGCAAGATACGGCTATAGATATTTTATCACTTTCACGGATGATTTGAGTAGATACGGATATGTCTACTTAATGAAGCATAAAAGTGAGTCGTTTAAATAGTTTAAGGAATTCTAGAATAAGGTTGAGAACCAACTGGGAAGAAAGATTAAAGCACTTCGATCAGATCGTGGTGGCGAATATCTTTCAAATGAGTTTGATCAACACCTTAAAGACTGTGGCATAGTATTACAGTTAACTCCACCTGGAACACCTCAATTAAATGGTGTGTCCGAACGGAGAAATCGAACATTACTTTATATGGTTCGATCCATGACGAGTCACACGGTAGTACCTGATTCACTATGGGGTTTTGCTCTTTTGTCAGCTGCTCTTATACTTAACCGAAGTCCGTCTAAAGCTGTAGACAAGAATCCATATGAGATATGGAAGGGAACGGTCCCTAACTTGTCCTTTATTCGGGTTTGGGGCTGCGAGGCTTATGTCAAGTGGAGACACGAGGATAAGCTCGGCCCGCGATCGGCCAAGACATACTTTATTGGTTATCCAAAAGGAATGTTTGGTCATTACTTCTATTCGCCTACCGAACAGCGAGTTTTTGTTGCGGCTAGTGCGAAGTTCTTAGAGAAAGAGTTTCTCGAGAACAAGTCAAGTAATAGAACTTTCGATCTGTCGGAGATTCAAGAACCAACAACCGAGCAACCGATGGAGGAAGATGTTCCTTCAACTTCTGCTACGGTTAATATTCCTCAGGAACCTAGGAGGTCGGGTAGAGTCTTCATTCCTCCAGACAGATACATTGGTATGGTTGAGGAGAATGATAGAGATGACATTTTGCTCCTAGAGAGTAACGAACCCGCTACCTATAAAGGTGCCATGACCTGTTCCGACTTTAAGCTATGGCTTGAAGCCATGCCATCCGAGATGGACTCCATGTATGAGAATGACGTATGGGATCTTGTTGATTTGCCTGATAAGGTACGACCTCTTCAGTGCAAATGGCTTTATAAGATAAAGCATTCTGTAGAAGGACAACCAGACACCTATAAAGCACGACTAGTGGCAAAAGGTTTCACTCAAGTGCAAGGATTGTATTATGATGAAATCTTTGCACCCGTAGTTATGTTGCGTTCCATTCGGATAATCTTAGCGATTGCCGATTTTCATGGCTAATAAAATTTGTCAAATGGATGTGAAAACCGCCTTCTTAAACGGCTATTTGGAGGACGAATTGTACATGGCACAACCCGAAGGTTTCATTGATCCTAAAAATCCTAAGAAAGTGTGCAGGCTTAAGCGTTCCATTTATGGACTTAAGCAAGCTTCTCGGAGTTGGAATCATCGTTTCGACCAGGTGATAAAAGAGAATGGTTTCACTCGATCGGTCGAGGAACCATGCTTGTATGTCAAGTCGAGTGGGAATAAGATTGTCTTCTTGATATTGTATGTCGATGACATACTCTTGATTGGGAATGACATTCCTCTCTTATCTTCGGTAAAAGTTTGGTTAAAGAACCATTTCCTGATGAAAGATCTGGGTGAGACACAACGCATATTGGGGATCCGTATCTATAGAGATAGATCACGACGGATGTTATCACTCAGTCAGGAGTCTTATATAGATAAGATTCTTGAAAGGTTCAGCATGACCAACTCCAAGAAGGGGTACCTTCCAATGATTTCTGGGATGCATTTGAGTAAAACTCAGGAACCCAAGACATCGGAAGAGGTCGAGCGCATGAGTCGTGTTCCCTATGCATCAGCCATAGAATCGATCATGTATGCCATGATATGCACACGTCCTGACGTGGCATATGCATTGAGTATGACGAGTCGGTACCAAGGCAATCCAAGTGAAACACACTGGATGGCTGTTAAAAATATCCTTAAGTACTTACGAAGGACTAAGGATTGGGTATTGACTTATGGAGGAGATTGATGTGTGTCGCTATACACCAAAAATAAAACCTAAGTCAACTAACTAAGAAGATATCGGAAGAAGATAGCGGAAGTAGGGTCGATCTCCACAGGGAGGAAACTAATTAACTGAAATCTAAATCTGCAAGTAACAATCTGGGGGGTTTTGAAATTTGTTTTAACTACACTAAATAAGATTAAAGAAAAGAGAAATAAAGGAAGAAATAAATATAAAATAAATCAGATAAAGAGGGAATATGCCAGGATTCGGTCTACTGCAGTATCGGCATCTATGGTCAACTAAGTCAGTCAATCTATCAATGAGAAGCGTAATGGTTTTCTCCTCTCGGTCTCAAACCACCCTAGGGATTTTCCTAATTAACTCTCGTCCTCTTAGGAGTCACCTATCAATTCTAGGCAAGCCTTCCCTTCCAATCTCTCGATCCACGTCAGGGTTAACTACCTAGCCTAGTCTCCTGCGTATACTCATTCGACTAAACCTCAATTAAATTGCTTAGACTGATTCTCATATTCAAGACTAACTAAAATAATCTATCCTAACATGCCTCTACTACAATTTCCCTCATCCCAACATACAAAGGAATTAGCTACTCATGCTATTATCTATGCTAACAAAGACGATTGAACATATGACAATAGACATAGATGAATCGTAATTAATAAGCATAAACAATAACAACACAACAATTAAGTAGAGTAAGTAGTAATTAAGATTAAGATAAAGGTAAGAGTAAAAGAGAGAAATTGTTTACAATCTTAGCAATCCGGCGTAAAGAACAATCCACGTCGAATAAACCTAAATGAAAACCAAAGATTAAAAGTTCAGAAACTAATGAAAGATTAATGTCTGCTAATTATGAATGATAAGTTGTGAATAATAATAACTGCCTCCTCGAATGACGTAAATAAGAGTCATATATAGTGTCTAACACGACTCTAACCCTAATTAAGCTATGGACTTGCAGCCCGTGATAGGATCCACTCGATCGAGGGAAATAACCCTTCGATCGAGGCTTTTATTCATGGAAATCAGTCGATCGAGCACTTGATCTACTCGATCGACCAACTGGTAAACGGCTCCTACTCGATCGAGCAAAGGATGTAGCTCGATCGAGTTCTTCTGGCTTCAACTCACCTCGATCGACCAAATGCATAGTCGATCGAGGTCTTCTGCCATAGTACATAGTAAGAGACATGACTTTGGTCTTGATAGTGGATGGTTTCATGCTTCCCCATGCAAGAATTCCTGTTCCGATCCTTCCATTCTCCTAAATGCATGCAAAATGGACTGTTTTGGCTCGGTTTCTGCTACTATGCAGCTTGTACCTACAAAATGGTAATGAAAGTACAAAGTAGCAAAATAGGGGCATATGGTGATAAAATATCACCTAAACGACATAGAAATGCATGCATAAATGGACTAAAAAGTCTATATAAAATACACGCATTAAAGTTCCCAAACCAAACCTTTGCTTGTCCTCAAGCAAACTAAATGCAACTAAATGAGACAAAATAAACCTAGGGGAATGGAGCAAGTCTCAGAGCAAGCTACAAATCAATGTTAAACAGTTTAATGCACTCATTCAATCGCTACAAAGCTTAATATGAAAGTGAACGAATTTATACAATCTTGGAAATAAATTAGACTTTCGACCTTGCAAGACTCAACCAAAATCGGACTCTCACGGGTCACTCTTCTCTCAACAAGAAAATGGTAAGTAAATATGTATAAGAAAGAGAGAAGAAAATATAGCAACTCACCTAGACTACGACCGATACAACATGCATTGCTAACTAACATGAAAGATGATTCAAGCACCGTACACACGCATAACCACCGTTCAAGGACAATCACGTGCCGAACATTTGCAAAATTCTGGATTTGTGAGGCTAATTGGTAAGAAGGGGCAAAATAATTAATGGAAATGTGAGGGTAAATAGCCAAGCTAGTTCCTAACAAGACCGCAATAGAACTCGTTCCATCTTCCAACAATCAAAAATTAAGCTCTATGCCTTACCAAATCTAGGCATAAACAACACAAATCCCAAATAACACCTCAACAAAATAATGATACGCATAGGAGGTGTAGATAACAGAAACTTCATGGCTGTCTGAGGAAAAGCACTCGATCGAGTAGAATGAGTCACTCGATCGAGGCATAAAAACACAAAATCAGCTCGATCGAGCTGAAAGCTACTCGATCGAGACACCAATCAACACTTCTCTTCTTTTTCTCACAAAAACCCCACTTCAATCAATGAAACGAGCCAAAAACTAACACTACGGTAGAATATACCTCGACTACTAAACTAGCTCGGCAAGGGTAGGCTCAGTTTGGAATGTAGTTAAGGGCAACTGGCAGATATGGCTTTATGTGGAGTTAATGGGGTAAAATGAGGAAAAGGGAGATGCAAATATTTTCAAAACACGTGATACCGACCACAAACCCAATGCGTGCAGGCAATAAGAAATCAAAATTCATATACAAGCAAATGACACGAAATGTGGGGAGTAACTACTCTCATTCCTAGATGAACTGGTCATAGATGTCACCAGTTATAGGCTGTAAAATTCCAGAATATATAAGTAATTTGCCAAAATGCTGAGTCAAGTCTAATAGTCAAATTTAAATTCCAAGACAAAATTCAATAGTTCACTACTTTGATTCACTAAGTAAGGCAAGAAAGGTGCAAAGAATAGCATAAAATAGACTTGTAGTGCAATTTCATCATGAACAAGACTCCAATCCGACTCAACTAAATGCAAAATTAAACGTGATATTTTTGTTTTTTTTACAAAATTTTCTAAATAACATGAATGTAAACGTGAATGCAATACAAATGCAAATGCAGACGCAAAAGGTTGTAAAACACCTCCCCAAACCAAAACAGACAATGTCCTCATTGGCTATAACATAAAAGCATCTAAAAGAAAGGAAAAAAAACAACCTAATACATGTTCCTAATGAAGGAAATATATATGAAGAATGGAAAAACAAAAGGAACAGAAAAACTCACAAGACAAAGCTTCCCCAAACCAGCATCAAACTGGGGAGCTAACATCACCTACTCCCATCCGCCTCCTCTGTCTCTTCTACCCTGTACGTCGGGTCCCTCTCTTCCTCCTGAGCTAGCCTCCTAGCTGCCAACTCCGCACGCTCCCTCATGGCCCTCTGTGCCGGCGTCTCATCTTCGTCCTCTAGAAGAAGAGGAAGAAGAAGATGGTGAAGGATACCCACCTTCTGGGTATCTGTAGAACGAGGGATGAGGCCATCCATCTGGAATAGGACGTCCTCTGCGGATGTGGTCCTCGTAGATAGGGAACCAGGCCAAGGCCTGATCCCGTCGCATCAGTGCAATATCCCTGCGCATCTCAAGTAACAAAGCATCACGACGCCCTTGGTACATGACCTCTGGCGTCTCAAACAGGGGAGGACAAATAAAATTAGCCGGAAAAACCGACTTAGGAGGTGGAGTGGTGACAGGTGGGGGCATGACAGTGGTCGGCCCTAGCTGTTGAGAACCCGACGGCTCTCCAACTTCCCCCTGTGGGGAAGCTCTCTTCCTCTTCTTAGTGGAAGAGGAAGGTGTAGTGGTGAAGGGTAGATGGTAGACAGGGGGAGGGGGTTTCACCCCTCGCACTGTAGTGAGAGGTGAAAGATAAGGTAGTGTAGGGCAAGGTAAGACGACGGATGTGGAACCACATATCTTCCACACCCGACGCTCAGAGCCCGTAATCCAAGTAAACCCAATCATGACTGGTATATCTAAATCGACTCCTGGTCCTATGCGCTGGTGAGTCCTAGGGAAGTCGGAATAAAGGTGGCGGCCTATCCTACTGACCAGACCGCCACAGACGACGGCGCTAGACACCCTAGACTCTAAGTTCTTCTAATGAAAAGCCACCAAGTAAGCGATGTTCAGGACAAACGGGGTACCGCTATCAATGTTCAGGTACCCCGCCAAGATGGCTAACTCGGTGTTGGTAATGTTGTTGGGTTCTGGCCTAGCAAAAATCGACTCTCCTAAAAGTAGCAGAAAATAGCGCAGTGCAGGGTGGTGAACGTGGGCCACCCTACGAGAGCCGTAGGGTGTGTAAGAGAGAGCGGTCCAGACCTGGGGCAACAACTTCCTAGGGGCTGCTAAAAGACCGTCACTCAAAAGACCCAAAACCTCCCCAAACATAGCTAAGGTCCACGAATGCGACTCTTTAAAGAGTCAAAAATGAATGTAAGCGCTAGTCGGTGAGGTAACATACATATCGGACTCAAAAGTATAAGAGCTGAAAAATTCGAGCGTAGGTACTCGATATGTATACTCCCTCATCGAGGCCAAACCCGACATGCCCGTCCCGTTAAGCAACAAACAAACATCAGTGAGTAAACCTAGCTCCTCTAGGTCGGGACGGTGCAAAAAACGACTCAAATGGATAGGGGAGTCAAGTAAATAAGATAACCGTTTCCGGTGAATATGAGAACCGAATTGTACCTCCCTTATCCCTTGTAGTGGCCCGAGGGACTCCACGATAGGTGGCTAACTAGCAGCCTTGATAGCTTTCGGTGGTGCTAGTCCTCGACTGCTAGCTAGCTTATGAGCGGCGAGCTGGCTGGTGGTCAACGCCTTCTTACGAGGGGCGAGTGTTGAACTGGAAGGCGGAACAACGGTCTCAGCAGTGACCGTTAGAGGAGTTGGAGCGTCAGTGTGCTCCATGGAGACTGTCTCAGCAGCAGCCTCGGTAACCGTGACAGCAGTGTCAGTCACAATAGGAGCGGCAGTCTCGGCAGTAGCAGGAACTGCATCAATTGTCGTCGCAGCTACTACCTCGGGAACCGTGGCATTACTTGGAACTGAACTTGATGCCATAGCTACAAAATTATCAACAAGAACCAATCAATAATATCTAATTTACTGGATTAATTCTATAATCTAACCCTAATTAACTCGGAAAAGGGAAAGGGATTATGAATTAAATAGTAAAATAGGAAGGAAAAGCTTACTTGTTGATGATGACTCGAACAAGTAGCAATTAATCAATAAATTCGAAGGATCGAATTAGCAAACCCTAGTTCACAAAATCTCCGAATAATCGAAATTAAAAGGGAAAGGGAGAGGGCTTTTCAACTAAGTGCAAAAGTAAGGTATTGGGGCCAAAGTAAGTGGTAATTAATTGGGAAAATATCACAAATTGCAGGTAGGAAGTGCAGGAAAATCGAAGAATGGAAGAACAAGAAAGAGTTGGATTCGAGTAGAATGAAAGAGAGATCGAGGACTTCCCTTATATAGGTTGGTCAGTTCAGTCGATCGAGTGGCATTGCTACTCGATCGAGAACTTATTTCAGGCATAACGGCTCGATCGAGCGGTTCTTGTTTGCTCGATCGAGCGATTTCTTTTCTTGATCTCCAGGTTAGTCGATCATTTTGAAATCTCCTCGAATGCGTTAGAGTCTCCTCGATCGAGGTTCTTGTCTTCCACAAATCTCTTCGATCGAATGACAGTTTACTCGATCGATTGACTTCTTGCTTCAGTTTCCTGCAAAGACGATACAACACGAAACCCCAAGAAAAAACCAAAATTGTCTAACAGAAAAAAAATAAATTGTTTATGTAAACTACGGATTATAATCTAACGTCTAATCTAGGTAAATAATCTGATTGTCTCAGTGAAAACGCGATAAAATGTTATTTACAATTTGCACGGGGTTGCAAACCCGGCTACCAACCAAACAGTTTCTTGACAAGGCCACCATTAGGCCTTTGACTTGCGGAATTACCCTCAGCTGCGGTAATTTCCGTCTTCTTCCTCCACACGTACGATGGTTTCTTAGAGTTTAGCTCCACTTCGCAATCACTTGCGTACATGCGAGCTCCTTTGTCCTTCTTGGACTTCTTCTTAACGTCGTCAGGCGAACCTGGCTTTCCCTTTTCCAGCTCCAATGCTACTGATTTAGTACCTGTAATGCAACACACAACAGCATGTTCCTCCAATTTGCTCCCAAGCTGGGGCGGAGGTGTTACGGTAGCAATGGGGATATCACAGGTAGGAGATATAGGCTCGATAGGAACCGAAACTTTGTCATGCGTGAATAAATCAGGTGTGATATCAGATAAGGGAAGTGCGTAGCATGGTGACACAAGCATAGGATCTTTACTAGCATGAGACTGCGTGAATACTAAATTCTCCCCACCTATTTGAAAAGTCAGATTCTGTAACCCAACATCAATAACCGCTTGCGCAGTATGCAAGAACGGTCTTCCCAAAATGATGGGAGTGTGAGAATCCTCAGGTATATCTAAAACTATGAAGTCGACCGGGAAAAGGAATTTTCCTATTTGCACAAGAACATCCTCTATGATTCCT
Organism: Heliosperma pusillum; assembly: GCA_022085475.1. NCBI lineage: Eukaryota > Viridiplantae > Streptophyta > Magnoliopsida > Caryophyllales > Caryophyllaceae > Heliosperma > Heliosperma pusillum. The sequence goes on along the minus strand of JAIUZE010031520.1, from coordinate 10,658 downwards.
AAGGGTTGAGACAAGGTCCTATCTGCCATCTGTACCGTCATGTTTGCACACTGAAGCTTGGTAAAGCCTAACCGTTTGGCTAAAGACAAAGGTAAGACGCTAACAGTAGCTCCTAGGTCACATAACGCGTTGTCTATGAGATAGGTACCTATATGACACGGTATAGAAAACTACCTGGGTCAGACAGCTTAGGGGGGCATTTGTTCTAGAGGAACGCAGAGCATTCCTCACTTAAGGCTATAGTCTCTACCGTATCTACTGACCTCTTACGCAAAAGAATTTCACGCATAAATTTTAAGTAAGAGGGTACCTTTAATAGGATGTCTGCAAAAGGAACGTTCACCTTGAGATCGCGTACAATGTCAGCGAACCGAGCAAATTCCTTCTTGACCTTAGCCTTCTTCAATCGACCAGGAAACGGAACTGGAATGTCAGGATTACCACGTTGCATATCCTTGACAATTGCATTGTTGATCATCCGCTTGCTTAACCCTTTCGAATGAGCTTCTCGCTCATGAAAACCCATCGATCGAGTATCTAAGTCACTCGATCAAAGATTATTCGAGCTTAAATTGCTCGATCGATCAGCTTCCTCAGTCAACTTATTCGATCGAGCAACTAGATTCTCTCGATCGACCACTTGTTCATCTGAATCACTCGATCGACCATCGAATACCTCTCGATCGAGTAACTTGTCCTTCAATTCATTCGATCGAGTAATAATAACCTCTCGATCGATGACAACATCATTATCAGCAACAGTCTTCGCAACATCGGGACGCGCACCAGAAATATCAGCAACTGTATCAAGACTGTCATAAGCAAGGCCGCTTCTCAGAGTAATCATATTCAGCGTCTCCTTGTTCTTATCAGTTTGAGACGGTAACTGCCCAGGTTGCCTAGTCGATCTAGCTCCCGCCAATTGAGCAATCTGCGACTCCAAAAGCTTGATAGTAGCATTTGTTGCTTGATCAGATTTACTCATTTGGATCGCTAAAGCTTGGATCATAGATTTTAATTCCCCGACTTCTGAAATTCCTCCAGATAAGGAACTAGCTTGCTGTGAAGACTGGATTTTCTGGAATCCTTGCTTGTGCGGTGGTTGATACGTCGGCTGTGGTGGTGGAGGTTTAGGATTTAAGACATTCTGGCTCGTCCATCTCAAATTGGGATGGATATTCCCTTGATTGTAGTACCCACCTCCTTGACGGTATTGTTGAAAGGAAAAGACTTGTTCCTTTTCAGCAAAACAGTCTATAGCCATGTGACCAGTGTCGCCACACCTCTCGCAAGTAATCACATTGTGACATCCCTCGCGAATGCGGAAATATAAAACAAACAAGCATGTGAATTATATTGCGGAAATAGGTAGTTTTAAAAACTTTTATACATGCAAGTTAAATAAAACGAGGAGTGTCAAAATATTACAAACTAAGTACGGAATATACAATAAAGAGACGGGGTCTCTTAAAATGTTAGCAAAGAACAAGTGTTTAACCAAAACTAGCTACTATCGTCTAGAGGTGGAAACTTCCAGGGACAACGCCCGCTAGCTCACACCCGAACCCAAAATAGTCAAAGCAAAAAGCCATCCAAGCAAGCAACCTGTTCATTCATGAAAAACATGAACGCCACAGTCAGTGGGGAGTAACTCCGGGTTCTCCCAGCCATATCACATTAAACGTACATATAAGGAAATACAACAGTAAAATCATGCATATATAGATATACATGTGAGATACGATAAGAATAGATAGGCAATTCGATAAATAATGATAAGATCATGTGGAAATCAAATCCGAAACCATCATGTTATTCAAAGACTCGGGGAAGACACTCTTAGGCAACCGAATACGCTCACTATGGCTTGCATCTCACCGTTAGCGGTATAAGTTTGATAAGATTGAGACTCGACAGACAAACCAAGTCAAGTCATGCGATGATCACAATAAATCCAACATATTATCATCCATTCACGAACCAAGACATTGACGGTGCCCAATCATGCACTGACCATGAACAATATCATGAAATCACGCATTCAAAGACGACACAAGACGACAACTCTCACGGTAAATGAAACGCACTAGCATCGTGTACATGGCAAGTATGATTAAATGGCATCCACGGGATAAACATTTCCCTGAACGCATACACGATCACATTTCGTATATGTTCACTAATTTCCTCCGGTATGACGACGATAATAATACGGTCCTAGTCTAAATCTGGCCAGAATCCCGGAATCGCATTTTCCAGTTCGACATGCGATAAACGTTTCGCATCCAAGACTCGGTCAATCATATGACCGAGTTCCCCAAATTCGGTAGAAACATTCACGAAAGAGCGGAAAAGAGCTCGAGCCACATAACAAGGCGGTACGCTACATGCAAATAACACACCACCTCGCAAGTACACAACATTTGACGGCCGGGTCGATCAACGCATGCGTTCAACTCCCAACAACGTCGTCGTATGCCCACTACACATGCAATTAAGCAGTAGGATACCTCTCGTTCCGACATTCCAGCCTTACGAACGGGAAGGTAGCCAAGGGAATGAGAATACAAAGCACAAGACAAAATAGTGCTCAAACCGTATCATTTGTAAAAACCGACTCAAAGTGGAAACATACCAAAAACCGTCACAAAACATGTGATACAAGCGAGTGAAATGTCATACATCCAAAACAATAATATTATAAGTCGCTACGTAAAATTATACGATAAACGAACGATTAGAATTATTATAAATGAAAACCGTAAACAACAATCACAAACAACATACAGCAGGTACCAGCCGGTCAGGCTGACCGGCTGCCGGTCCACCGGCTCAGGCCAAGGCCTCATACAAAAACCAACATCAAACTTCAGTGTGTCCCAGCCGGTCAGGCTGACCGGCTGCCGGTCAACCGGCTGGGACCAAAGGGTCTTTTAAAAAACAAAGGAAGAAAGGGGGTGTCTCAGCCAGTGGTCTGACCGGCTGCCGGTCGACCAGCTGAGCCCAACTCCATATTTCAAAATCACGTAAAACTTCAATAATATACAGCCACCGCCCCAGCCGGTGGTCTGACCGGCTGCCGGTCGACCGGCTGAGGTCATCAGTACACGAAAATCCCATTTTTGCCTAAGGATCCAATTTCAATTATCATCCAATATTATCATAAATCATTCATACTCATATCAATACTCAATAAACAACATCCATCAACAACAACACAAGTCATAAGCTTACTAACCATAATCTAAACACGGTTTCTATCCTAGAAATCACATAAAACACGTAAATGATATCGAGTAACCCTTCACCGTTACCTTTAAGCGCCTCTACTAGTCGTCAAGCTCCTCTTCAATAAGGTAATAGTCTTTGTCGGGATCTTGGAGGTCACCACCTACAAATAGACCATAAAAGATGAATGAAATTCATCTTGAGAAAGACGGGAAATTTGAAAAGCGAGTAAGACGGTGATTTTAATATCAATACGGATAGAGGAAGGTAAGGGGAGAAGAATGAGACGAACTTACGTGAATTCTATCGAGTAACGAAGGAGTTACGAAGATTCAAAGATCGAAAATCAAGAGGGAGGCAAGGGTTTGAGTTTTTTGATCTTTTCTTAAGGAAGAAGTAAGTTGTGTTTGTGTTGAATGAATATTAGGTTAAGGGAGTTAGAGTATGTATAAGGGAAAGTCAACAAAAAGTCAAACTCGCCTTAAGACGGGATTCTCATGGAATCTCGCGGAAATTCCAAATACGAACTCGGAAATTCTAAATTCGACTCGGAATAATAAATTCTAAATTAAAACTTAAAACTACTGAAAAGTATTCGTAAAATATTTCCATTATAAAAAGAGGGTACATTTCCGGGTGTTACACACATCATCCCGCTGCAGCAAATGAACCGTCTGTTGGTTATCTTCAGCTTTCTTCTCCCATTTGTCAAGTCTGGCATTTAGTTTATCGAATTTTGCATCCAGACCTTCAGAATCACTACTAGCTATTGTCCGTGTACCACTCCGCGGATTACCATATTCAGCACAATGGGTTGCCATCTCCTCTATCAGTTTCCAACCCTTATCATCATCTATTTCCTTCTGGAACCTCCCGTTTGACGCGGCATCTAGAATGGCTCGATGATCATCATATAATCCGTTGTAGAACTGGTTACACAAAAACCACTGTTCGAACCCATGGTGAGGAAAAGACCTCACTAGCGTCTTGAATCGATCCAAGGACTCATAGAGATTTTCATGTACCGTTTGCTTGAAATTAGTAATCTGACCCCTCAAATCATTCGTCCTCTGTGGTGGAAAATACTTTTTGTAGAAGGCCAGAGCGAGTGTGGTCCAATCGGTTATTCCCAGTTCCTCTCTATTCAAGTTCTTCAACCAGTCTTTAGCAATATCAGTAAGGGAAAAAGGAAACAAGAACTCCTTGATCTTGTCGGCTGTCACCCCTTTAGAATTTGGAATAGAAGAACAGTAGTCAGCAAAGGTCTCCATATGCTTCCTCGGATCCTCCCCAGCCACACCCCTATACTTATCTTGCTGGACAAGCTTGATATAAGACGGACGAAAATCGAAAGAAGTTCCATCTTCGTCCGTTGTAAGTTTGAATCCTTGAGGTATACATGCAGCTGTAGGCTCAGAGTGACTAGCAATATTAGGCATCGTTGCTGGCAAAGTAGTCTCAACAGTCAAATCTTCCTCGAAGACGGATTCAGAAGTACTCAAGTCTTCCTCCTGAACGGTCTTATCTATCCCTCTCTTCCTGCGTAGGAAGGTTCTTTCAGGCTCCGGATCAGCTTCCACTAATTCGAGCCTTTGGACCTGCGCATACACAACTACAGAGAGACAAATAAGAATAGTCTTAAGGAATTAGAAATTCCTTAAGACGAGACAGAAATAAATAAGCAGAAAATTAAATTGCCTCCCCGGCAACGGCGCCAAAATTTGATGTGTGTCGCTATACACCAAAAATAAAACCTAAGTCAATTAACTAAGAAGATAGCGGAAGTAGGGTCGATCTCCACAGGAAGGAAACTAATTAACTGAAATCTAAATCTGCAAGTAACAATCTGAGGGGTTTTGAAATTGGTTTTAACTACACTAAATAAGATTAAAGGAAAGAGAAATAAAGGAAGAAATAAATATAAAATAAATCAGATAAAGAGGAAATATGCCAGGATTCGGTCTACTGCAGTATCGGCATCTATGGTCAACTAAGTCAGTCAATCTATCAATGAGAAGGGTAATGGTTTTCTCCTCTCGGTCTCAAACCACCCTAGGGATTTTTCTAATTAACTCTCGTCCTCTTAGGAGTTACCTATCAATTCTAAGCAAGCCTTCCCTTCCAATCTCTCGATCCAGGTCGGGGTTAACTACCTAGCCTAGTCTCTTGCGTATACTCATTCGACTAAACCTCAATTAAATTGCTTAGACTGATTCTCATATTCAAGACTAACTAAAATAATCTATCCTAACATGCCTCTACTACAGTTTCCCTCATCCCAACATACAAAGGAATTAGCTACTCATGCTATTAACTATGCTAACAAAGACGATTGAACATATGACGATAGACATAAGTAAATCGTAATTAATAAGCATAAACAATAACAACACAACAATTAAGTAGAGTAAGTAGTAATTAAGATTAAGATAAAGGTAAGAGTAAAAGAGAGAAATTGTTTACAATCTTAGCAATCCGGCGTAAAGAACAATCCACGTCGAATAAACCCGAATGAAAACCAAAGATTAAAAGTTCAGAAACTAATGAAAGATTAATGTCTGCTAATTATGAATGATAAGTTGTGAATAATAAGAACTATCTCCTCTAATGACGTAAATAAGAGTCATATATAGTGTCTAACACGACTCTAACCCTTATTAAGCTATGGACTTGCAGCCCGTGATAGGATCCACTCGATCGAGGGAAATAACCCTTCGATCGAGGCTTTTATTCATGGAAATCAGTCGATCGAGCACTTGATCTACTCGATCGACCAACTGGTAAACGACTCCTACTCGATCGAGCAAAGGATGTAGCTCGATTGAGTTCTTCTGGCTTCAACTCACCTCGATCGACCAAATGCATAGTCGATCGAGGTCTTCGGGCATAATACATAGTAAGAGACATGACTTTGGTCTTGATAGTGGATGGTTTCTCGCTTCCCCATGCAAGAGTTCCTGTTCCCATCCTTCCATTCTCCTAAATGCATGCAAAATGGACTGTTTTGGCTCGGTTTCTGCTACTATGCAGCTTGTACCTACAAAGTGGTAATGAAAGTACAAAGTAGCCAAATAGGGGCATATTGTGATAAAATATCACCTAAACGACATAGAAATGCGTGCATAAATGGACTAAAATTATATATAAAATATACGCATCAGAGATACTAAGCTATGCGCAATCAGTTACGCACATGCTAGATTCCAAACAGATCGGGATGACTTAAAATCTCAGTCTGGATTCGTCTTTACTCTTAATGGCGCTGCGGTCAGTTGGAAAAGTTACAAACAAAGTGTTATAGCAGATTTTACGACTGAGTCCGAGTACTATGCCGCTTCGGAAGCTGCAAAGGAAGCAATATGGATGCGTTAGTTCTTACAAGGACTAACCATAGTTCTTAGTTCGAATGAACCAATCACCGACTATTGTGATAATAGAGGTGACATCTTCCAAGCTAAGGAGCCTAAGTCTAGCAACAAGTCTAGACATGTACTTCGGAAGGCTCACATGATCCGAGATTACGTGGAGCAAAAGGAGATAGTGATAGACAAGATTGCTTCGGATGACAACATCGCGGACCCTCTCACTAAACCGTTAAAATATGATAAGCATGAAGGGCACATTATTTCCATGGGAATTACACGTGTTCCTGAGTTGTAGTAGCTGTTTATATGGATTAGATAAATGTATCTTTTTCATATACTATTCATAATATCATCGTATTGTTTCATATTTTGTTTTTCATGTGAATTGTCCGACAACATTGAACGCCACAAAGTGAACTGAATTACATTATATTTGTTTTGGTCTGTAATCGCCCACATGAGCTGATAACTCTGGCAATTATATTGTGAAGTTGATTGATGGTGGGTTCAACGAGCCATAAGTCAAATGGTTGACTGATCGATCATAGATATGAGTTATATGGATACCTCGTAGGACATCGTGACAACGTTATGGAGTCCTAAATGTTTAAAAACATTTGGTGCCAGGTCGTGGATTGGACGTCCATACTGTTCCTAGAGCCGATTCTTTTGACTATCGACTGTCTCTTGAGATTAAGGCAGCTTTTGGGTGACTTTTGTTTCTTTCTCATGGTCGACCGTAAGAAGAGGCTAAGCAGATTTTTACTGGGTCATTTCATACTGTGCTTGTATCTGCACGATTTGAGTTGAAGAAAATATCTAAACTTTATCAGGTTTTGTTATTATTTCTCAGGGCCACTCGAGGAGTTGTAACTGAAATGCATGGCCATGTTCGAATAATGATTCGTTTATCAGTTAAGTTACTCTCTAGTAGGGAAAACCACTCTTGATATTGATCACTTGTAAAATATGACCTATGTGAATACGGATTTTGCAAATTGTTTTACATTGTGGAGTGTAAACTACTAAGGTTTACAAGTTTTGATGGATGCTAGACTAGGTTCACTTAAACTGAAAACAACTCAAATAGAAATGGAGGCTGTTCTAGAGAGAGTAACTTATAACAACTGAAATTCAAAGGATATGACTTAGAGAAGCTCCCCTACAGCATAGCACAAGAAAAGAGACTCAAAGACTAGTTTAGAGACAGGTTTCAAGTGTTACAGCAAAGCACAAACACTCCAAACTTAGCCTCAACAGCAAGCAAGCTAATCACAGCAAAGCACATATTTAACTTGACTCACAAAGCAAGACACTGATCAGACACCTTGAAGATGTATCAGGCTTGACTCAAACTACAGCTCTTAGCACAAGTTTGAAAGATTTGAGGGATTTCTCAAAGTTAATTCATTCATCAAAGTCTACCTAAAACAACATACAAGACCTCCTTATATAGGGAGGTTGATATCTTGTGAGCCATTGGATGTAAATACCATCCAAGGGCCAGCTTAGGATCTAAACTACTACAACATATACTAATTAAGTGCCTCACAATAGGACGAGCTCAACAACTATAAAGTACAGACACAAAACACAAAAACAGACTGAACAAAAGAAAGCAAATAAAGCAGTTTTGGAGTTTTCCTGAAATGGAAATATGTTGTTCTTGTTGCCCTGCTGCTTTGCCTGGATGTGTTGCTGCTCCTTGGGACTCTCTACTCTTATTAGAACTTAGATAAGATGTAACAACCTGAAAAGTACCCTATTTTTCTAGTGAAAATATTTTACGGATACTTTTCAGCAAATTTAAGTTTTAATTTAGAATTTATTGTTTCTAGTCGAATTTGGAATTTCTGAGTTCGTATTTGGAATTTCTGCGAGATTCCATGAGAATCCCGTTTTAAGTCGACTTTGACTTTCGTTGACTTTTCCGACTCACCCCGTAATTTGAAAGACCGAAATTATATTTGAAAAATAATAAATTTAATTTATTTTTATTAAGATTTATTTGAATTTATGATAATTTAATATAATTATTTTGAATTTATTCGAAATTTAAGAGAAGGTTTTACAGTTTAACCCCGAACGTCATTTAACTATTCCCGAGTCAACTTAAATCCCGAAACAAACCCAAAACCCGACTTTGGCATGAGTCACACACCCCATGTCATCTTTTTCCACTCACTTTAGATCTTTTAATTCTTTCGATTAAACGAATACGAATATCTAAGATATTTGTAACTTTATCGATCCGTCATCTTAAATTACGCAAATCGCTTGAAAAACAGATCCGACTACTACCTATACCACACGGCTCCCTCACCCTCTCTTAGGACTAGATATTTTCCTTTCTTTTGATTACAATAACATAATATCTAATTAATATCTAGATATTTGATTAAACTATCATTAAACCTAATAATATCTAATTAATTACCATAATATAATTATAAAACCCGAGTCAATCCCGTAACAACAATTTCAAAACCCGACTCATTAATTCCTCTATAATTACACGGCCCTCCTCACCATTACTCACTAACTATCTTTTCATTTTACAATAAATCAACTTAATATCTAAATAATACCTTCTTTAATATAATCAAAATCGTTCTTCATCGTTCTTCATCGTTCTTGAGCAAAATCGTCACAAAACCTTCGTTACTTGTTCAAATCCGTTCTAACTTATATTTCTAGAGTCTCCTCTTCGCTCTTCATCTCCACGTACGATTTATTTTCAATTCCGACAAAATCGTTTTCAACACTTTAATTATGGAAAATCAAGTTTTAATTCTAATAATATTATTCTTGTCATTTCTTATAGGAGAAGATTTTGAAGACGAGTTTGGTGACTCGTATATTTTAGAAGAAGATTAGTAGACGGGTTTATACTTCTTATTTTGTTGCTAATTGATTTTGTGCTAGCTAAGGTAACGATTCCGAGTTACTCGACGAATTTATGTTACATACCTTTTGTTTTTGTTTATGTTCTTGTTATTTATGGTTTTTGGTAGTAACATGATAAGTAGTTATGATTATTAATTATGTTGTATGAAATTTTTAACATGTTTAGTGTTCTTGACATATTTGGATGATTTATTTATAACCATGATTTTTGTATGAATGATGGTTAAATTGATTGTTAAAAATGGATGTTTGTTAATTAAAACATGTTAGAAATAATTTGGTATTTGTTGTTGGTGGAACCGTGTAGAGGGGCTGGAAAACCGACCCAAACCAGGCCGGTTCAGGCCCGGTCCAGGTCCGGTCTGGGCTGGTCCGTGAGTGGGCTTGAAGGTTGTGTCGATACTTGATTGTTTTGTTGTTGTTTTGAAGGGTTTTAAATATGTTAAAGCATGCGGGAAATATTAAGAAACGAGTTTAGAAATGTCGACTCAAAACAGGCCCAAACCAGGCCCGTGGGCCCAGTCCAGGCCCGTGTCATTTTCGGCCCAAAACAGCCGTGGGTCCCCTTCTTTGGACTTGTGACGGTTTTTGAGTTTAATGTTATTTTATCGTGTCTTGTAATATTTAGCAAGTGGGAAATTTTAATAAGTAAATTATTTAATTAAAAAGGTTTTCATAATATTATTATTTCTCACATGTTAGAAATTATAATATGAGATTGTAGTTTAATATGATATCCTTTAAGTCAAGCGGGTTTTCGTAAGATTTAATAATTCACATGTTAGATGTTGGAATAAAATAGCATGAAATGAATATGATGATTTTATGTTCACGTCTATATGGTAAAGACTCTGTTTCTAGCCGGTTTGACCAAACGGGTTTGGTCAAACTAAGATCTAGTCAGCCCCGTTTTGACTGATGACCCGTCGCGGGACTCGGTTCGGGGATTTGTCTTCAAGTAAGGTTTTATTTAATGAATGAATGAATGAGCCTTAGTAGATATGAGGCGATATGATATTTGAATATGCTTTATGTGCAATTAGTCACATGATAGGAAGTTTTTCCCGTGACTGTTTGATTATATGGTTGGTGTCGTGTTGACTAAGTACCCATAGATAATTATGAGTATATGGCGTCTTGACCATTCTAATTCTAAAT
>JAIUZE010031516.1:0-12497 GCA_022085475.1 Heliosperma pusillum | reverse complement strand
GAGAAACATGAAAAACATCATGAACCGTAGCCAAATTCGGCGGCAAATCCAACTTATAAGCAACTGCACCAATCCTTTCCACAATATCAAAGGGTCCAATGTATTTAGGGCTCAATTTACCCTTAACACCAAACCGTTTAACACCCTTCATAGGAGACACCTTCAAGAATACTTTATCACCAACTTCAAACTCTAAAGGCCTTCTTCGGATATCGGCATAAGACTTTTGACGGTCTTGAGCGGCTTTCATTCTATCACGAATGACCTTCACATTATCAATGGTTGCAACAAGAACATCGGGGCCTAAATCACGATTGTCACTCAATTGATTCCAACATATAGGACTCCGACATTTCCTTCCATAAAGAGCTTCATATGGAGCCATCTTGATAGATGCATGATAACTGTTGTTGTAAGAAAACTACACCAACGGTAGACTCTTTTCCAACTAGAGAAAGTCAAGAGCACAAGCTCTAAGCAAGTCTTCTAAGTCTGAATAGTCCTCTCAGTTTGAGCATCCGTAGCGGCATGAAAAGCAGTATTCATCAACAACTTACTACCCATGGCCTCTTGCAAAGCCTTCCAAAATCTCGAACAGAATCTCGGATCTCGGTCGGATATAATCTCCATAGGAACACCATGATATCTAACAATTTCATCCACATAAGCCTTTGCTAAACGATCCAAATTCCAAGTTTCTTTGATCGGAATAAATCTAGCACACTTGGTCAATCAATCAACAACAACCCAAACAGCATCTTTACCTCCAACGGTCCTCGGCAAAGCCATAACAAAATCCATTGAAATAGATTCCCACTTCCATAGCGGAATATCCAACGGTTGCAGCAATCCACCGGTCTCTTGTGTTCAATCTTCACTTGTTGGCAAGTCAAACATCTTCCAACATAATAAACAACATCCCCCTTCAAGTTCGGCCACCAAAACTGTAGCTTCAAATCCTTGTACATTTTATCACCTCCGGGGTGAATAGAATAAGGGGAAAGGCGAGCTTCATCAGGAACTTGCTTTCTCAAATTAAGAGCATTAGGAACAAATAAACGACCATGGAAACGAAGAACACCTTCATTATCAAACTTGAAATCTTTACCTTTACCTTCAAGAATTTTGGCTTGGATAAACTTGTAGGTAAGATCATCAACTTGACTTTCACGGATCTCACGGAGAAACACAGGCTCGGTAATCATAGCACCAATATGAACAAATCCACGCTCTACAAACTCCAAACTCAACCTTCGAAACTCGGCACAAAGATCAACAGGTAATACATGCAAAGCATTCAAAGCATGAGAAGCTTTTCTACTAAGAGCATCTGCAACAACATTCGCCTTCCCTTCATGATACAATAACTCAAAATCATAATCGTTCACCAACTCCAACCATCTTCTTTGCCTCATATTCAACTCTTTGTGAGTAAATATGTACTTCAAACTCTTGTGATCGGTGAAGATACGACAATGAACTCCAATTAAATAATGTCTCCACACTTTCAAAGCATGAACAACAGCGGCCAATTCTAATCATGAGTAGGTAGTCACTTCATGAACTCTCAACTGCCTTTAAGCCTAGCCACCACCTCCTATTCTGCATAAGAATCACAACCGCAAACCTCTTTTGAATCATCACAATAGACAATCAAAGTCTCTCTACTCCATCTCAAGGCAAAGTCAACACCGGGCGTAGTTTTAAACCTCTTCTTTTAACTCCGTGAAACGCTCCTCCCAATCTTCATTCCATTGGACTTTGGTTTGCCCCTTCTTCAATAACTGAGTCATAGGTCTTAGCAAGCTTAGAGAAATCCTTGACAAATCTTCGATAATAACCAGCTAAACCAAGGAAACTCCGAATCTCTCTAATGTCAGTCGAACTCTTCCAATCAACAACGGCTTCAATCTTCGAAGGATCCACCATAACACCCTCTTTAGAAATCACATGCCCAAGAAAGGACACTTTAGGTAACCAAAATTCACATTTAGAGAACTTAGCATACCACTTCTGACGACGTAGAACCCCCAAAATAATCCTCAAATGAATAGCATGCTCATCTTCGGACTTGAAGAAAATAAGAATATCATCTATGAATACCACCACACACTTGTCGAGATACTCACTAAATGTGCGGTTCATTTGATCCATAAAGATAGCGGGAGCATTCGTCAATCCAAATGGCATTACTTTGAACTCATAATGGCCATACCTCGTACTGAAAGCGGTCTTTGGAATATCAACATCTCTAACCGGAATTTGATGATAACCGGACCTCAAATCAATCTTCGAAAAAGTAGAAGCACCCTTTAGTTGATCAAACAAATTTTCAATTCTCGGCAAAGGATACCTATTCTTGATTGTAATCCGATTCAATTCACGATAATCGATACACAATCTCATAGAACCATCCTTCTTCTTCACAAAAAGAACGGGAGCACCCCAAGGAGAGGCACTTGGTCGAATAAAACCTTTTTCAATCATATCATCCAACTGCTTCCTTAACTCTTTCAATTCAGACGGAGCCATACGATAAGGAGCTTTGGCAATTGGACCAGAACCAGGAACAAGATCAATAGAGAATTCAACATCTCTCTCGGGAGGGATCCCGGGCAAATCTTCGGGAAATACATCAATGAACTCTCGAACAATAGGCACATCTTCAATACTTGGCAAAGAGGTATTTGAAGAAGTCACAACACACAATAATGCTTGGTGACCTTTTCTAACCATACTTACCAACTTCATAGCAGAAATTAAAGACACACCTTTACGGGGATGAGATCCCTTATAGGTTATTCTAACACCTAAAGGACTCTTTAAGAAACTCTTTTGGTCACGACACTCGAACCTAGCATGATACATAGCTAGCCAATCTATACCTAAAATAATATCAAACTCTCCTAGAGGAAACTTAAGGAGATTTGCGGGAAAGATAGAACCCGAAATAGAAATTGGTACATTTGGATAAAGGGTTGAACAAGAGATAACATCTCCGGAAGGTAAGGATATGGGAGTATCCTCACTAGATATAGGCTTGATAGATAGCTTATTAGCATAGGTCGAAGACACAAAAGACATTGAAGCACCGGTATCAAATAAAATAAGACACGGTTGCTCTAAGATTGAGAACATACCCGTAATGATCTCGGGATGAGCGTCGGCTTCGGCACGACTCATGACAAAGATTGAACCCTTAGGCTTAGGAGGAGGAGCCAACTTTCGGTCGGGGCAATCCTCGTAACGATGACCACCCTTTTGACAGAAGAAGCACACATAAGGCCGGTTGGAACAAGTCACACCGGGATGGAGTGGTTGTCTACAACGGCTACATTGACGACCTTGAGCTTGAGGAGCATAAGGCCTATGAGCCACATTCGAAGTAGCTCTAGGAATAAAAGGAGAAGGATTCCTTGAATTGGCATTGGAAGAAGGATTAAACCTCCTCTTGTTAGCATAGGAATTAGAAGGAGACGGAATAAACGGTCTCTTCCCAAAAGTATTCGGCCTAGGAGCATAAGAAGGAGAGGGATTATTCATCAAAGCTTCATCCCTTATAGCTTTCATTGAATTTTCAGCCCACAAAGCATCATCATAAAGATCTCCAAAGGATGCGGTACCCCTTCTCACTTTACTCTGAAGAACGGCATTCAACTTGTTACGATAATAGAATGCACGGTCTTCATCATCACGGATAAGCCTCGGCGCAAAATGAGCGAGCTTATTAAACTCCGTAGTAAACTCTTGAGCGGATAGGTTGCCTTGTTTAAAATCAATGAACTCCTTGAGCCTTTGTTGTTTAAGCTCTTTAGGATAAAATCTACCCTCCACAAGAGCTTTAAAGCAAGCCCAGTTAAAGTCCTCTTCCAGAGTTGCGGTGGCACTTGTGATAGCCCACCAGTAGTCGGCTTCTCTCACCAAAAAGTGCTTTGCGATCCTAACCTTATCCTCTTCTCGGACTTGGTATAGATCGAATTGTTTCTCCATCTCACGGAACCAATCGGATAACTCCGTCGGATCCGGCTCTCCACCATATGGCACAATCTTACTCCTTGCAATTTGTCCCGCCACCCAAGCATAGCTACCCTGATGGTTGTCCTCCCTTCTAGGGGGAACTTGGCTGGCATTAGCTAACGCGGCATCTTGCTGATTCTTCAGCACTTGAGTAAGAGCTTCCATCATAACGTTCTCATCTAAACGTGGTCTAACCATCTTCATAAGAAACAAAAACAAATTAAGTTACTCCTATCAATTAGCATAAACAAATAGACTACCAAGTAAAGTCCTTAACTTCTACCCAACTCTCATTTATTATTTTAAGGTCAAGTATTTTAAGTTAGGGTTCACGTGTGTGCGTCGGGAGCGATATAGCTCTGATACCAACTGTGACAACCCTCGCGAAGGCGGAAATATAAAACAAACAAGCATGTGAATTATATTGCGGAAATAGGTAGTTTTAAAAACCTTTTATACATGCAAGTTAAATAGAACGAGGAGTGTCAAAATATTACAACTAAGTACGGAAATACAACAAAGAGACGGAGTCTCTTCAAAAGTTAACAAAGAACAAGTGTTTAGCAAAACTAGCTAAAATCGTCTAGAGGTGAAAACTTCCAGGGACAACGCCCGCTAGCTCACACCCGAACCCAAAATAGTCAAGCAAAAAGCCATCCAATGCAAGCAACCTGTTCATTCATGAAAAACATGAACGCCACAATCAGTGGGGAGTAACTCCGGGTTCTCCCAGCCATATCATATCAAACGTACATAGAAGGAAATACAAAAGTAAAATCATGCATACATAGATATACATGTGAGATACGATAAGGATAGATAGGCAATTCATTATCCAATGATAAGAGCATAAGAGATATAAATCCGAATTCATCATGTTATTCAAAGACTCGGGAAAGACACTCTTAGGCAACCGAATACGCTCACTAGGGCTTACATCTCACCGTTAGCGGTATAAGATTGATAAGATTGAGACTCGACAGACAAACCAAGTCAAGTCAGGCGATGATCACAATAAATCCAACATATTATCATCCATTCACGAACCAAGACAAAGACGGTGTCCAATCATGCAATGACCATGAATAATGTCATGAAATCACGCATTCAAGAACGACACAAGACGACATCTCTCACGGTAAATGAAACGCACTAGCATCGTGTACATGGCAAGTATGATTAACAGGCATCCACGGGATAAAGCATTTCCCTGAACTCATACACGATGCTACATTTCGTATATGTAGACTAATTTCCTCCTTGTAGTACGACGATAATAATACGGTCCTAGTCTAAACCTGGCCAGGATCTTGGAATATAACGTGTTTCGATTCGACATGCGATAAAGCGTTTCGCATCCAAGACTCGGTCTTACAATATATATGCCGAGTACCCCAAATTCGGTAGATCAATTCACGAAAGAGGCGGAAAAGAGCTCAAGCCTCATAACAAGCGATACGCTACATGCAAATAACACCACCTCGCAAGTACACAACATTTGACGGCCGGGTCGAACAAAGCATAGCGTTCAACTCCCAACAACGTCGTCGTATGCCCACTAACACATGCATTTAAGCAGTAGGATACCTCTCCGTTCCGACATTCCAGCCTTACGAACGGGAAGGTAGCCAAGGGAATGAGAGTACAAAGCACAAGACAAAATAGTGCTCAAACCGTATCATTTGTAAAAAACGACTCAAACTGGGACATAGCAAAAACCGTCACAAAACATGTGAATATAGCATTATATAAATGTAAATATGATAAACATGAATCAATACATGATACATAAGCATTAGACCAAGTTTAAGAAGCATAATAAACAAGAAACATAGATACCTCTCCAAAACAACAAGTTTGGAAACTAACTAAAACAAGGGTTCACTTCAAACGGTCATATCTAGAGTTCTAGACATGCTATTACAGAAATTCCAAGTTGAGGTGATAGCTTATCCTCTTAGGGTTCCAACGAATGGTCAGAAGCCCAAAACAAGCAAGTAACAAAGAAGATATGATCATTTTACGAAAAAGGGTCAGTGCAGGGAAACTGCACAAGTCACGACCGTGACTTGTACTTCACGACCGTGAAATGAGGTTTCACGACCGTGAAATGAGTTTCACGACCGTGAAACACTCTGTTATGCAAAGGTAAAACATCAGCCACTTTTTCACGACCGTGACTTGAGTCTCACGACCGTGACATGCCATCTCACGACCGTGAAACGAGTTTCACGACCGTGAAACGAGTCTAGACGGCTCCAATTTGTTCTAAACTCAACCATTATCAACTATTATCATAAATCATCATATTACATATCAAATTCCATCAAACCACAAGTATCATCATCATCAATCATCTATTAACAACATTCATTAATCATAACATGATTCCTAAGCTTACTAATCGTATTCTAATACGATTTCTAACATATAAAGCATGTAAAACAAGTAAATGATATCGAGTAACCCTTCACCGTTACCTTAAAGCGTCTCTACTAATCGTCAAGATCCTCTTCAATAAGGTAATAGTCTTTGTCGGGATCTTGGAGGTCACCACCTACAAATAGATCATAAAAGATGAATGAAATTCATCTTGAGAAAGACGGGAAATTTGAAAAGCGAGAAAGACGATGATTTTAATATCAATACGGATAGAGGAAGGTACGGGGAGAAGAATGAGACGAACTTACGTAAATTCCAACAAGAAACGAATGAGCTAGGCGAATTCTAAGATCGAAATCAAAGAGGAAAAGCTTTGAGATTTCTTAAGGAGGAAGAAAGGATTTTGTGTTTGTTTTGGAGTAATGAATTAGGTTAAGGAGTATGAGTTGTGTAGGAGAAAAGTCAACCAAAAAGTCAAACTCGCCTTAAGACGGGATTCTCATGGAATCTCGCGGAAATTTCAAATACGAACTCGGAAATTTTTAATTCGACTCGAAACTTAAAATTATAAATTAAAACTTAAATTTGCTGAAACGATTTCGTAAAATATTTCTACTAGAAAAATAGGGTACATTTCCGGGTGTTACACTTTAAGAGATAACGAGTCTTGACAAGGAGCAAGCTTAAGCAAAGACTCAAATCATATCATTTCTTCCCCCTCTTGGCATCATTGAAAAGACAAGAACAAGGATATAAAATGACTAGAATAACACACGCCAAGGCAAGAAATAGATATGCATAATACGCAATATAAAACGATATATAGCAAGCAAAATCAAATGTCAAATGTTAATTAAAACTACAAGCCACAATAATATTGTTAGTTGCCATTTGGGCCGAATAGGATAGAGTTTAACAAGCCAAAATGGGCCGAATTGGTAAGTAGTTCAACAAACAAACAAACAAAGGTAAGAAGATCAAGGCATGTTGGGTTGGCGGATTTTGTTAGGGTGCAACATAACCAGGTCGGGTGCGGTACTCGAGAGTGGAAAGACGATCAAGGCATGACTTCACGTGATTAGCTTGTGCGGTAAGGCATACGTCAAAGTTTCGAACTTTCAAGGAAAGAGCCTCCGTCGCATCAAAGATAGTATGCATCCCCTCACGCATTTCCGTACCACTTTTAACCAATGAACCTCCTTGGCTCACTAAAAATTGCATCCGATCCCTTTGCCTATACATCTCTTGTCGACTATCGACAATGTTCCTCTCCAATTTTGCTAGGCAATCATCCACACCCGTCATCCAAGACCTCAACTCACTACTTACACCCGACCCATCATGGTCACGGGTGGAGCTAGTGGACCCCAATGCCACGGTTTGAACAAGCTTGTCCATCACCGCATCAATCTTCTTGTCTTGCGCATCAAGGCGCTCCATCACACTTCCCATAAACATATCCAACTTAGACTCAATCCCGGAAAAGTCAGCCATAGCCGGCTTCAACCCGACTGAACCCCCCTTGGTCATAAACATCAACTCCGGACCACATGCTTCTAATTTCATGAATTTTAAAAACGTGTCACACATTTCATCCTTTATGGTAACACCATAACTATCCACATTAACAACCCCCTTCGACTCAAGTAGCCGTGATACCCACATTCCGTAAGGTAAGTCGAGGGTCGAATAAACTTTGTCTTCCGTCACCGAAAAAGCAGTTTGTGAGATACGAGAAAAGACAAGAAAAGGAAGATTAACCCAAATACCCTCCAACCAACTTTTTACAACCAACATCTCATAACAAGAAATTTTATCCCGTCCTCCCCGACGCGGAATAATGGTGTTCCATAAGAATTTCAACAAAAACTTCACCTTTGGGGACACATTCCCCGCCAAAACACAACTAGATAACGTTGCACCAACATCAAAATATCGCTTGACCGCCAGCTTATCCGAATCCGACAGTTCGTCCCATGATGTACTCGGGTTTATTTGGATTCCATCATCAGGAACCAAAAACAGAGTACAAAAATCAGTCATGGAGACCGAAACCGAACGGCCATTGACAACGGCATTCAACACCCCAGCAGTTAACGAAACAGAAGCGAAAAACTGGATTACCTCAATCGGATAGACTGGACCCGAAAATTGTGCCACGGTTTCCCATTCTTGAAAATTTAGAAAGTCGGTAAAGAATCCTAAAGCCGCATATTTGTCACACCAAGCTTTCGGATAATGACGACCCCCATGTATTCCGTACTGAGCAACTCGGTTTACAAGCTTTCGTTCATCTTTCGTGAGACGGAGTTTGTCAAGCCCGGAAGATGTTTCTTGAGGCGAAAAGTCACGGAATGTGACCCGTGAGGTCACCTCGGGAACCGTGTCAACAGTTTCGGTAGTAGCTTCTTCTTGAACTCTAGCTTTTCCCTTATTTAACCTTCTTCTTTTGGTACCCTCAAGTACCGTACCGGACTCGGTTTGGTTCATGGTAGGTGTTTTTTGTGTGGGATTAGGAGAAGTATTTGTGGGCATGCTAGGCTTTGGAGTTTTGGGGTTTGGGTTTTTGGTGATTTTTGATCTTGTGGAAGCCATGGATGAAGCTTGAAGGTTTGGGTAATTTTTGTTGTTGTTGTTAGGGGTGCCGTGAAAAGGGAGAGAAAGGGTTAAAAATTTGGTGAAGTGTTTTGATGGTGAAAGTGATGGGTAATTATGAAAAGTAAAATTGGGTATTGTACTTTTGTACTTGACACATGGGGTGCCGGCTCCTAGAGTCCTTTTTCCTCTTTTTTTTTTTTGAATTTGGGTAGGAAAAGGAATCTTAGGTAATTAATTTTGGGGATTTGGTAAGGATAGAATTTGGTAAATAAAAAGATATGGTAAGGTGATTTTGGTTGAGAATTTCGGCCAACATAGGATACTATGGGTAGAATTTTGGTTCAATTAGGAAAGTGAATAAGATAGGTTTTTGGCAAATATGTGGTTCATAATTCAATTTCCATAAAACACTTAATATGCAAGATACTCACGTAAAATATATAATATTAAACACAAATATACTAGCAATGAAATATGCGGACACAGTCATACAATCTCGTCTTATTCTAACCAGTCACGCAAGTTCACAAAATAAGATATGACGAATTTAATTGCTACTGATTAAACCAATTTCCAACCGCAAAATCTCAAAACGTCTTCTTGCTAACGCCTTTGTTAAAATGTCAGCCCATTGATTTTCAGTACTACAAAATTCGAGTTTAATGTTGCCCTTTTCTACATGGTCACGTAAAAAGTGATGTCTAATGTCTATATGCTTAGTACGAGAATGCTGAGCTGGATTCTTAGAAATAATAATAACACTCGTATTATCACAGAATACAGGCATACAGCCAACATTAACACCATAATCACATAGTTGTTGCTTTAACCAAAGTAGTTGAGAACATACCAGTCCTGCAGCGATATATTCGGCTTCTGCAGTAGACAACGCAACCGAATTTTGCTTCTTTGAGCCCCAAGTGATTATGCAAGGTCCAACAAACGTAGCAAATCCAGAGGTACATTTTCTATCTAGAGAACATCCTGCATAATCTGCATCTGAATATCCTACTAGATCGAAATTACACTCAAGTGGATACCACAAATATAAATTAGATGTACCAATTAAATACCTCAAGCTACGTTTAACTGCAATCATATGTGACTCTTTAGGACATGATTGAAATCTAGCACAGACACATACGCTGAACATAATATCAGGTCTACTTGCAGTTAAATATAATAAAGAACCAATCATACCTCGATATGTAGTCTCATCTACAGACTTACCATTTTTGTCTAAGGTCAACTTTTTGTCAGTTACCATAGGTGTGTCCATAGGGTGAGCGTTTTCCATACCAAATTTCCTGATTAGCTCCTTGACATATTTTTGTTGGTGGATCTTTATTCCTTCTTTGGTTTGTTGAATTTGCAATCCTAGGAAAAATTTTAATTCTCCTATCATGCTCATTTCGAATTCTGAGGTCATAAGATCTGAAAAATACTTGCACAATTTATTGTTAGTTGAACCAAAAATAATATCGTCTACATAAATTTGAGTAACAAGTAAATCAGAACCCTCGGATTTTAGAAATAGGGTTTTGTCGACAGATCCTCTTTTAAAATTGTTTTGTAATAAAAATTTTGACAATCTGTCGTACCAAGCCCTAGGCGCTTGTTTCAAACCATATAAAGCTTTATCGAGTTTAAAAACATGGTTTTGAAACTTGGTATTCAAAAATCCAGGAGATTGTTCCACAAAAACTTCTTCTTCCAAATAACCGTTAAGAAATGCAGTCTTAACGTCCATTTGGAACAATTTCATTCCTTTGTGAGCTGCGAAGGCAATGAGCAAGCGAATAGCTTCAAGTCTTGCTACTGGTGCGAATGGCTCGTCATAATCAATCCCTTCTTGTTGATTATAACCTTGAACAACTAATCGAGCCTTGTTACGAACTATAACTCCTGAATCATCCAATTTGTTTCTGAATACCCATCGAGTACCAATCACAGTTCGATTTGAAGGTCGTGGCAGAAGATGCCAAACCTTATTGCGTTCAAACTGTTGAAGCTCCTCTTGCATAACCATAATCCAGTCGGATTCTGCAAGTGCTTCTTTGATGTTGGTAGGCTCTATGGTAGACAAAAATGAATAGAATGAACAGAAGTTATTCAAGGTTCGTCTTGTTTAAACTCCCTTATTCAAACTTCCTAGGATACTATCCATAGGATGAGAACTCTTATATTTCCATTTCTTAGAGTTCCTAGGCTCATCATCATCTGATGAACTACCGCTTTCCTCAAATGATTCAGAATCAAGATTGGTTCCCCCTGAGTTGGACTCTGGGGTTATAGCTGAAGTTGGTACAACTTCAGTTACACTATCTTGGTCCTGGTTCAAAGTTATAGCATCATCAGCTATAACTTCAGTTTCCTTTTCCTTGTTTTGAGAAGAGACATTCGTATCATCAACAATTGTCTCAGTTCTCTGTTCAAGGTCATTTGCGGATTTATCAAGTTCATCATTGATTCCTTCAATAACTTCTTCATTATTTTCTTGCACGTCATCTCTTGAGAGGCGAAAGTCTGGATCATTCATGTCTTCTTCTTCATTCTGTTCAACTTGCTCAGGCACATTATCTTCATCAAATACGACATGAACACTTTCTTCTATGCACAACTTTCTTTTGTTAAAGACTTTAAAAGCTTTACTATGATTAGAATAACCAACAAACACAGCTTCGTCACTTCGTGGATCAAATTTGCTCAAATTACTTTTTCCATTATTATGGACAAAATATTTACTCCCTAAGCAACGAAGGTGAGCTATATTGGGTTTTCTCCCTCTTAAAAGTTCATAGGGAGTCTTTTTGAAAATAGGTCTAATCATAGCTCTATTGTGCACATAGCATGCCGTACTAATGGCTTCAGCCCAAAAACTCTTAGGAAGGCCACTACACAAAAGCATAGTGCGAGCCATGTCCTCTAATGTTCGATTCATACGTTCCATGACACCATTTTGTTGTGGGGTTCGTGGTGCAGAGAAGTTATGTCCTACACCATTCTCCCTACAATATTCTATAAAAGCTTGATTATCAAATTCGGTGCCATGATCCGTACGAATGGAAACTAACTTTTTATGTAACAACCCGAAAAATGCCGATTTTTCTAGTTAAAATATTTACTAACACTTTTCAGTAGAACTTAAGTTTTTAAAATAGGAATTTTTGTTCCGAGTCTTATTTTGAAATTCCGCGTTCGTATTTGGAATTTTTGAGGGATTCCATGAAAAGACCGTTTTTAGTCATCTTTGACTGTTCTTGACTTTTAAGTCGTCTTTGACTTTTCCTTGACTTTTTAAAGTCGTCATTGACTTTTTCTTGACTTTTAAGTCGTCCTAAACTTTTCTTGACTTTTAAGTCATCTTCGACTTTTCTCGACTTTTCAGTCAACTTTGACTTCGTTGACTTTTCCCGACTCGTCTCATAAGTATGAAGACCGAAATTTTATTTAAAAAAATAATATTTTTGATTTATTTTTATTTAGATTTATTTTGATTT